>JAMAKO010000018.1:0-24811 GCA_023628555.1 Chaetomiaceae sp. R4402 | reverse complement strand
GATACCACTGGCCCAGTCCACCCCTGGCCCCTGGCTTGCTGCATGTCGGGTCCGCCCACACCCCCCCCCCCCCCCCCCCCCCCCCAACTCCTTACCCTCCCTGGTACACACCACGCCAGACGGGACTTACTGGAAGCCGTAAGAATGACCGTTTACGTACCATACGGCACAGCTCAAGGCAAAGACGCCACGATGCCACCCCTGAATCACCGAGGGCGTCTACCCGGAGTAATCCTTCAGCTTTCTAGGAAGCTGAATGAGGCAAAGCGCTGGCGGCTGTCCAAAGCCCCTGAACACCGCGAACATGAGAACCTACAAAAGGCCGGCCATGGGACGCCAAGTCGATGATCACCCAGTACATGTGTGTGGGTAGTGTGTATGTATGTCTCGGGACGACACGCACGCACGCACGCACGCACGCTGCATCCCTCACTATCGGCGTTGTTTACCTTACCTTATACAGTAGACCGCCATGTCCCGTGCAACCCGCCGATCCATGAGTCCGTCCCCTCTCATTGGCCTCCTGCTGGGGCTGCTCACCGCACAGGTTGCCTCGGGGGCAGCGGTGACCAGCAACGGTCGTGTCACGGCGCCATCGCAGAACTCGACGGCCTGCAGGAGCATACCGGGCGACGCGCGCTGGCCCACACCCGCGGCATGGAGCCGTCTGAACGCCACGGTGGGCGGCCGGCTCATCGCCACCGTCCCTCTCGCCCACGTATGCCACGACCCGGCCTACTCGGCTGAGGAGTGCGCCCGGGTCACACAGCAGTGGGATCAGGCCGATGTCATGTACGGATTCCCTGCCCGCCGGCAACGGTTGAGGGGACCTTTTGCCTTGCTGACTCAGGGGGTGACCACGCAGAACGAATTTGCCGGCCGAGATCATGGCGCCGTGGTTTCAGAACCAGTCGTGCGTACCCTTCACCGACAAGTCGCTGCCGTGCGACCTGGGCAATTACGCGTCCTACTCAATCAACGTCAGCAGCGCGAGTGATGTTGCCGCTGGGATCACGTTTGCGAAGCAGAACAACATCCGGCTGGTCATCAAAAACTCCGGCCATGAGTATGCACCTGAGCTTAGTGCTTATTTTACTTTGTGTTGTGACATGGTTAACTGACTTGCGGATGTCAGCTTTTACGGCAAGAGCACCGGGAAAGGGGCGCTCTCACTCTGGACGCACAATCTGAAGGACAGAAGGCTGTTCCCACAATACAAGGCGGGCTACTACCATGGCCCGGCCATCAAGATTGGCGCCGGGGTAAACGGCAAGGAGGCGGCTGAGTTTGCCAGCCAGAACGGCTATCGTATCGTTGTGGGCTCGTGTCCGACCGTCGGTCCTGCCGGAGGTTACACCCAGGGTGGCGGTCACTCCTTTCTGTCAGGCCTCTACGGATTTGCTGCCGACAACGTGCTTGAGTGGGAGGTGGTGACGGCCGCCGGGCGGCATGTCGTGGCGACGCCGACGCAGAACGCGGATCTGTACTGGGCCCTGAGCGGCGGCGGTGGTGGCACGTACGGTGCCGTGGTGTCCATGACGGTGAGAGTCTTCCCCGACGGCGAGATCGCGCTCGCCCGTCTGTCATTCAACACCACCGTCACCGGCGGCGCAGACAACTACTGGAAAACCCTCGGCGTGCTACTCGCGCAGCTACAACCCCTGATCGACAACCACGGCGCCGTCGCCCAACTGCAAGTCACCAACTCGACAGCCTTCCTCTTCGGCTTGATGGTCCCCGGCGCGAACAAGCAACAACTCGGCACCTACCTCTCCCCCATCCTCACCGCACTGGCACAAACCAGCCCGTCCCTCACCACCACCACCGCCCTCAACCTCGAACTCTACAACGACACGACCTACACCGGCCTGTACAGCACGACGGTCGAGCCCTTCACAGGCAGCATCGTGCTCCCGCCCGTCATCGGCGGGCGCTTCGTGTCGCGCAGCAACTGGGCGCGCAACGCGACCGCCGTCACCGACGCCATCCGCTTCGCGACCGCGGACGGCAAGTTCTACGTCGCCATCACGGCGCTCAACACGCAGAGCGCGCAGCGCACGGCCGCGCCCGTCGCCAGCAACGCCGTGCAGCCGACGTTTCACGACGCGTACCTCAGCTTGATCGTCACGGCGGTGTGGGATTTCAAGGAGCCGTGGAGTGACGCCGCGGTGTTGCAGGGCCGGCTGAATAACGTGATCAGGCCGGTGATTGAGCGAGCGACGCCGGGCGCGGGTGTGTATAATAATGAGGCGAACTGGCAGCAGCCGGACTGGCAGGATGCGTTTTACGGGACGAATTACCCGCGTCTGAGGCAGGTGAAGAGGCAGTATGATCCGGACGGGGTGTTCTACGGTTTGACTTCGGTGGGGAGTGAGGATTGGGCGTTGGATGGGAGCGGCCGGTTGTGTAAGGTGTGAGGTCTGGTGGGCGAGGATCCATTCAAAAAAAAAAAAAGGAAGGGGGGGGGGCCGGGGGTGAACATTCAGAAGGGGCGCACACGCGCTATCAAGCATTTTCTCTTAACTACCTGTTTTGTTTGATTGTTGAAGTGTATTATCAGAAGCTTGAATCAAATCAGTATTACTTTGGTGTAACTATTGTAAATAGATCTCGATTGAGCACTACCTTTTGTGTGAAGACGATGATGTGACGCTTCGTTATGCCTGTTGGGGCAGAAGTAAGTGTGTGCGTGTAAATGCACCGCAACACATGTGAAAGCTGATAAGCCGCCTTCAGCTCTGGATTCGCAATAGCACGCCAGAATGAAACCATCTAGGGTATGTATGGTACCCCCACTCACAACCTAGGTACATTGACAATGTTCCACTTTAGCCAGGGCTGTCGTCGTCTTTCCGATGTCTGCGCCGCAGGACTGCCTCCTTGGGATGCTGCGCCGCTGAATTCGGACGGTTGCCGGCGGAAATTCCACGTCGTTCGATTTGAGAACCACACCGGCAGACCATCCACGGTCGAATTGCATCATTCTTGCGGCGGTTTGCTTGCAACACAGTATACGGGCTCACGGGGTACCTGTATACACCTAATGTAGGTGTACTAGCAGTAAACCTTGCTTCGAGGTGGAGCTCTCTTTGTTCATCCGCTGCAGGGCATGTCAGCAAATCTTCGCGACTTATTCCCCATATCAGTTAGGACCTCGATGTCCTTCCAAGCTATGGGTATGTGTGCATAACGATATCCGTCCCTAGTGCTTACGGCCTAATTATGTGACGCTCCACTGCTGACTGCCTGTCTCTAACTCTATTGCCGAACGCGCCATTTCAGCCTCTAATTCTGATCTGTCTCGAGCGGCATGGCAGTGGAGGATACGAGGAAGACACTCGTTGTAGTGTAGAACGTGCCCTGTTCCATGTGAGTAGAGTGCTGATACTCCAAAGTATGTAATAATCAGTGAAACAGACAGGCGACACAACCCTTCTGACTCAGCACCCGAACGTCAGCCTCACCGCTCGGCTCCCGCTGGCCGAGGCCCGGTAACCTATCTGCGGAACTGCGCCGTCGCGTGGAACGAAGCTGCCGGGAGTGTGGCGCGGCAGGCAAACAGGTTAGTGACCCCCACCGACCGCCGCTGTGTGTCCCGCGGTTACAACCACCCCCCTTGCCTGATACACATACACGTGTACAATGTACAACGCGCCACGGACAGCGGCTCAGCTTCCGCGACAGTTCGTTATTCAGCCTGTCGTCAAGGGATGAATCAGGACCTTCCACGAAGCGCTAGTTTTAGAGAGAGACGGCCCTCTCCCGCTCCAGCGGAAGCTATCGAAGCACTTAACCTTGAAGTCGACAGCGCTACGACAGTCAGAAGCTTGGCAGGGGCACCTTATTCCATCGACAGATGGCGCGATCCCACTCCGCAGCCTATGTCGCTTTCGGAAGAATTACCTCCCTCAGAGCCTGTGAGTACTGTGGTAGTAGTACTGTACTGTACACGTGGATTGCAGGGCAGGGTAAGATGAGCCTCAAAGGGTTCCCTTCCACAGCAGCTGCACGGTCACCCTGCGCGGTTCACTGCCGCGCAGTGCGAATGTCACCTACATTCCTAATTCGGCAAGAGATGGGCAGTAAGGCTCGCCGCTATCTCTCCGTCACTTCGGCGCTCGGCATCCGTTTGGACGCACACAAGCCAAGCTTCTCGGTATTCTCATTGGGTTGGTAGGGAGAGCTTTTTGTTGTCTTCTTCCCTGGCTGTGTGGGCACCCTGTGAAGCAAGGTGCCGGGGCGGATACGTGTACGTGTAGAAGCTGCTAGAAAGGAACTTGACGTATGTCGGTGTCACCTTACCAGCCTCGGGGTGCTTCCTACGACGACATAGCGAGCGGGGGACGTACGTATTTCGCAACTGCGAGGCACTTGGCAGACAGATTCGGATCGAGAATCCGGCACACCTTGAGTTTTAGGTTGCATACCCGCCGGCTGCGGCCGTGTTACCTTAATCGACAAACGGTCAGATCTTGGCCAATGCAGGCAAGGATCCTTGCTGACGGCTTGCGTCGTCTTTGCTTGGCTTGCTCCCGGGCAGCGATGTTTCGGACAGTACGATGCTGTGTCTCGCCCACTCCGAAGCTATCAGGGGGTTTGGATGCGGACAGATCGGCGGAGTGATTCCAGAGCATGTGGATATGATACAACGTAAATGACTGGTCGAGGTACGTTGTGAAAGCTGACTCTGAAACACAAACCTTTAATTATACCTACCAACATAGGTATGCTCAGAGAGCAGTCAGTGTGAGCTGGCTTTTGCGGTATATGCCCCGACGCGCGCCCTGCTCATCCCTCTCGGCGGTCCGCGGCAGTAGTCCGTCTCACGTGCATAGAGTGCAACCCTAGGTACAGCGAGCACGCACTCGCTCGGGCGGATATGAAACCGAGGTTGGCCTGCTATCAGGAGAATCTTACGCAGTACCTACCTGTACATGTAGTGTGCACTGGAAGCTCAAGAGCCGAGTAGAGCCAGGGGCCAATCGGTACCCGTGTCGTGTATGCAATAGCGTGGCGTAGTTAGAACCGTCAAACGCGTGCTTTGCGCCACGCGTCCAGATAAGACTTGTTGATGCTTTAAGAGCGCCGTGCGGGTTGCCTACCGCAGTAAGACGTAGTAGAATAGGGGTGAGGCAGGCAGGCAAGCCCTTCAACAGCTTACGGACCTACGGCACACGCAGTGGTAGCTTCAACGCTTCCGCCATGGACGTCAGCGAGGCCGACGACTCGTACAGAATCGTAGCACATCCAAAGCCGCCCGTGTCGGAGCGGCGCCGCTTGCAGAACCGTATGGCCCAGCGCAAATTCAGGGGTAAGTCGCCCCATCCGGACACTCTGTCGTCGCGTCCCATCAAGCTCAGATTCTCAGACGGGTCCGGCTCGCAGAAAGAAAGGCTCAGAACAAGAAACTAGAGACCGAGTTCACCGTCGATGTATGGGCGGGCTCGCCATGCGATGCGGAAGCCGACTACTCCTACGTGCTGGGCAGCCCCGAGTGCGCTGAGGACGCCCTGGCGTACATGGGCGCAACGCCATGGCCGTCGTCTGGGGTAGTAGGACTCGAAGGGCAGGTGGCGTACCCCATGCAGTCGCCTGGGGAGTTCCTCGACACTCCCTATACCGGGTACTGCATGCCTGCAGCCCCCTTTACCCCCGATCTGGCGTCCACCGTCTCCTCGCCGCCATCCCTCAGCAGCAGCAGCGGCTACCCCACGCCAACAACGCCCCTGGCAGTCGGCGGCGCCCTCACGCCCGTCCTCGACAGCGACAGCACCCACAATCCACTGAGCCCATACAGCTTGACCACCCCAGCCCTAGCAGTCCCCAACCCAGCAGCAGCCTACGACCCCTCCCTCACCACCACGACTCCCACAATCTCCTCCACCACAACCAACCCCAACACAAGCAGCGTCCCCCCCCTCCTCCACGTCGCCACCCGCGCCCGCAACCGCAGCATCGCCTCCTCGCTGCTCAAGCACGGCGCCAGCCCGGACGAGCGCGACCCGTCGACAGGCCGCACGGCGCTACACGAGGCGGCGGCGCTGGGCGACGCGGCGCTGGCGGCGCTGCTGCTGCGGTACGGCGCCAGCGCACATGCGGTTGATGGCAGGGGGCATACGCCGTTGTATGTGGCGGTGGCGGAGGGGCATGGGGAGGTGGTGGAGGTTTTGTTGGAGGCGGAGGGAGGGGCGGGGGGTGGCGGACGGGGGAGGGGGAGGAGATAGGTTGGTGGTAGAGGTTTGTGAGATGGAAGAGGGAGAGAGATGCGACAACTGACGGGAGGTTTTGCGGGTGGTGAGGAAGGGCGGATGCTTACAAGGCTGTGTCTCTGATCTTTGGAGGTTTCTTTTGTGAGTAGAGTACCTAGGGAGGTGAGTGGGAAGGGGGGTTGCTGGTTTGGGCATTTTCATTGTTTTGTGCAACGGCATGGAGAGAAGCGGCACATCATACGGCGACGACGTGGCGTGACATGATCGGCGTGTTTTGGAGTTGGGAGGGAGGGCATGGGATAAGACACCCACGAGCATATCTGGAAGAAGACAGGGAGAGATAGAGACGCTGTCACCCACTGCGGGTAAGCATGAAGAAGAGCGAGGCCGTCGTTGGCGGCGGAATCCGGCATCATTGCATCACGAGAGAGGCATTGGACATATTTAGCGTAAGCATGTATCTCGCTTTTGATTATGAGATCCTAGGGTGGCAGTGATAATCCCCGAGTATGGTTGCATTTTCGGTGTCTGTTGGTGATTCACTCATCTAGGCTGCATGGGGTGGCATGACCTCGCCAGTCGGGCTAAGGAATAGGGCAGTACGGGCAACGGACAGCGCAATGCTGCTGGCTGCCGAGCCGGCAGCAGCTGTGTCACACAGCTGCCTCAGATGCGTATGTAGCTACGTATGGTGGCCTAGCCGGCTACTTAGGTACACATCAGTTACATGAGGCTACCTGGACCACGCAGTATCACAACATGAAGTCGAACGGTAACAGAATGTATTCCCAAGACACTACACTGACCCACTACCCTAGGTACTCGCGGAGAAAGCTGATCTGTGCGTCGAGCGTCTTGATCGCATCCTGCCCGCTCAAGATGTTCATGTGGCCCTTCTCGGGCACGCTGAGGTGGCGCTTGGGCTCCTTGAACACGTCGAAGATGAGCGTCTTCTGCAGATCCGCCGGCGAGACCAAGTCTTTCTCGCCCGTCACCACCATTGCCGGCGTGGGCGAGACGTGCGGCATCAGGCCGAAGGGTTGAAAGGCGGCAATGTGGTAGTAGGTGCTCAACGTCGTCTCAGCCACAAACGTTGGTTGAACCTCAGCGGCGCGGGCAATGATGTTGTAGACGTCCTCGACGTCAAAGCCAGTACCGAAGCCGGCTGGGTGCTCTCCATCCTCTGTAAGCATTGGCAGCCGCACAGGGTTGTTGCCCACCAGGCGCGACTCGCGGTCCTTCATGGCCTTGGCCAGCACCTGCTTCCACTTGGTGAACTCCCAGATGGTCAGGGGCGACACAGCCACGACGGCCTTGACCCGCTTGTCGAGCGCTGCCGCGCAGAGAGCCACCATGCCGCTGAACGAGTAGCCCCAGTAAGCAATGCGCCCGGGGTCAACTAGGTGGCCCCAGTGCTGCTTCAAGTAGGTCAGCGCGTCGTGGTAGTCCTCGACGTTGCGCGACGGGTGGGCCTCGTTGCGCGGCGTGCCATCGCTAGCCCCGATCGATCGGGGGTCGAAGCTCAGGACGGTGAAGCCGGCGCTGTGGAAGTACTCTGCCACCTCGGAGATGATCATTTCCTTGACGTTGTTGAACTAACTGGGGGTCAATACTGAGAACAGATGCCGTGTGTGCGTTTATGCAGCCGAGAAACGGACGTACCCCAGGGGTCATGATGATGGCCGCGCCTCGCTGAGCAGCCGGAAACAGCCACCCGCGGAGCGTGAGCCCGTCCAGCGTCTGGAACTCGACGTCTTGCCGGTTCTTCATGGTTGCGGCGTGGGAACGGGGCTTCTCGGTAGCGGAAGTGCCACGGCAAAAGGGGTATCGAGACCACAGAGCAAAGAATGGGTGTTAGGAATGCAGAGCGTCTCAACCAAGACAGTACTATCCTGTCGTTGTTGATGCCCGTACACTACTTAGCAGCGTGTTGGAATAACTTCTACACAGATCTTTCATGATCTATGCTCCATGGCCACGGTGCACCCGCCATCCCCCAGTCTACCATCCCTCTACCCGACTCGCCAGGATTGTATCGCAGAGTATGCTGCATACTTGCTGCAGGTAAGCACCTGCAGAGTAGAGTTTTATGTGTATCGGTTGCGTCTGCGCACTTGTTCCGCATGAAACAAGATCCGAGTTGTGTGCTACCTACCCCCTTGGCCTCCCGGTCTCCACTGGCGATGCATGCTTACGACATTGGCTTACACGCGTAAGGTATGTAACCTAACCGTCCCTCGCGATCTCCTCGGCACCGGCTGCAGGTTACCTACCAGCAACTGCAAGTAATCCATACAGGGTTTGTTTCTATACCCTCACGGCACACTGGTCTACTACTTCGTCGCGACAAGATACGATGGATGGAATGGGAAGTCAATGCGAAGGTGTTAACACCAACGCACAAAGCCAGGACAAGTCCATCCAGACAATAGGGGCTCTGCGGAAGGAGCAGACTGATCAACACGTTCTCACTCATCGCCCTGCTTATCTGTTATGAGGTGAAGTTGGCCTCACACTGCACTGAAGGCCAGAACCACTGCCTTTCCGACTAGCCCCTGACCCCTCGCTTGTTGTGTGTCCTGCCTCGTCTGTATTAGTCGAACAGCCATGGCAGCCGCCGTCATCCCAAGCGGGTCTTCCCCGGTCATCTCGAGCGGCACGAGCCCAGCAGAGTCTGCCTTCACAAGCAACTGCTCCAGTGACGACGGTCTCGACAATGTGCGCACCACCAGCGCGTCTCACCGCACCCAGGTGCCCATCGCCGTCGTGGGCATGGGGTGCCGGCTGCCGGGGCACAGCAGCTCACCGACCGCGCTCTGGGACTTCCTGCAGCGCGGCGGCGTCGCGAAGAACGAGCCGCCGCCGTCGCGGTTCAGTCTCGCGGGACACTACGACAAGACACGGCGGCCACGGACCATGAAGTCGCCGGGAGGCATGTTCATCGAGGACATGGATCCGGCTGAGTTCGATGGTCAGTTCTTCAACATCAGCCGGGTCGACTGCATTGCTATGGACCCGCAACAACGCCAGATCCTTGAGGTGACATATGAGTGCCTGGAGAATGCCGGCATCAGCCTCCAAAAGCTCAGCGGCACGAAGACGGGCGTCATCGTCGGGACAAACTTCATCGGTACGTTCGTTCCTGGCTACAGGTCAGCATGAAAGCACAGACTGATATGTTTACCGCGGACAAAAGACTACGGCGCCATCCAGAATCGGGATCCCGAAGACCGGGCCGACTCAATCACCATCGGTCTCGCGTCATCCATCCTGAGCAACCGGGTCAGCCACTTTCTCAATGTCAATGGGCCAAGGTAAGTCAACTCCTGTCCAGGTCAGCAAAGCTACCACCTTGAGCCTCACTAACACCCGTCCACAGCATGACCATCGACACAGCCTGCTCGGCCAGCCTGGTCTCAGTGGACGTAGCCTGCCGCTACCTCGACAGCTTCCAGGCGGACGGCATGGTGGTAGGCGGCGCCAACCTGTGGCTGACGCCCGAGCACAACGAGGAAGTTGGCATGATGCACATGACGCAGTCCGCGTCCGGCCGGTGCCACAGCTTCGACGCTAAGGCCGACGGGTATGTCAAGGCGGAGGGCATCAACGTCGTGTACCTAAAGCGGCTCGACGATGCCATTCGCGACGGCGACCCAGTGCGCGCCATCATCCGCGGCACCGCTGCCAACGCGTCCGGGCGCACGGCCGGCATTGCCAACCCGAGCCCGGACATGCAAGCCTCCGTGACGCGAATGGCCTACAAGAACGCAGGCATCGCCGACTTCAGGGCAACGCAGTTCCTCGAGTGCCACGGCACCGGCACCCTGGCTGGCGATCCTGTCGAGGTAAAGGGTGCCGCTTCGGTGTTCGCGGCTGGCCGCGAGCACGGCCAGGAGTTGGTGATCGGGTCCATCAAGAGTAATATCGGACATTCTGAGGCAGCCGCAGGCATCTCAGGCCTCCTGAAAGCTATCATGGCCGTTGAACGCGGCATCATCCCCGGCAACCCGACGTTCCTCAACCCGAACCCCAACATTAACTGGAAGGGCTCTAAGGTCCGAGCCAGCAGGACTTCGCTCAAGTGGCCTGGGACAGGCACTGTCCGGCGTGCCAGCGTCAACTCGTTTGGCTTTGGCGGCGCCAACGCCCACGCCGTGGTCGAAAACGCGCGGGATTCCCACCACCACGTGTCGTCGTACAAGCAAGTCACCACCAATTTCTTCGACGACGATGACGACGATGACGAGGCCAACTTCAGCGCCGCAACAACCTCCGCCCAGCCACTAACGGTGCTAGCCTTCTCGGCCAACACGCAGCCCTCGCTCAAGAACTACGTCAAGGCGCTGTCCTCGCACCTCCTCAACCCCATGGTCTCGGTCGAGCTCAACGACCTGGCCTACACCCTCTCCGAGCGGCGCACCCGGCATTACTACCGGGGCTTCGCCGTGACGCGGTCCATCAAGACCGGCATCAGCGAAGAGGTCATCACTACCGGCAAGCAAGCCTCGACCCCGCCGCGCATCGGCTTCGTCTTCACCGGTCAGGGTGCGCAGTGGTCTAAGATGGGCGCCGAGCTGATCGCGTCCTTCCCGCGCGCCAAGCGCGTGATCCAGGACCTGGACGAGGTGCTGCAGAGCCTATCCGAACCGCCCGCGTGGTCGCTGCTTGAGGAGCTGACGGCCGAGCGTAGCGCCGAAACGCTGCGCCAGCCCGAGTTCTCGCAGCCGCTCGTCACCGCCTTGCAGCTCGCTCTCCTCGACGTCCTCGACAGCTGGGGCATCCGCCCCAAGGCGGTAGTCGGGCACTCATCCGGCGAGATCGCCGCCGCCGCCGCTGCAGGGCTGCTGACCTACGCCGACGCGATCAAGACGGCGTACTACCGCGGCCAGGCGGCCAAGAAAGTCAACACGTCCACCGCCCGGGAGGAGCCCGTGGGCATGCTGGCGGTGGGCGTGGGCGCCGACGTGGTGCAGACGTTCCTCCGGCCCGAGGAGGGCAAGGTGCAGATCGCGTGCTACAACAGCCCCAGCAGCCTGACCATGTCCGGCACGGTGGCGGCGTTGGACAAGCTGCGCGTGCGCCTGCAGGAGGCCGGGCACTTCGCGCGCATGCTGCTGGTTGATCTGGCGTATCACTCGGACTACATGGCCGAGATTGGCGAAGTGTATGAGCAGATGCTGCAGTCGGATGCGGACATCTTCCAGAGCCAGAAGAAGATTGAGGGTGGCGAGTCGGGCGTCCGCATGTTTAGCTCTGTGACTGGCGGGCTGCTGGCGCCGGAGGACAAGCCCGCGGCCGCTTACTGGAAGAAAAACATGGTCTCGCCGGTCCGGTTCGCCGACGCGGCGGCGGAGCTGCTCCGCAACACGGATTTGGGCGCCGACTTTTTGATTGAGCTGGGCCCGAGCAACGCGCTGGCCGGACCGCTCAGCCAGATCAAGAAGGGTCTCGGCGCCGGACCTGGCGCCGACGCACAGTACACCTCCGCGCTGAAGCGCGGCGCCGACTCGACGCTGGCCATGTACACCGCGGCCGGCCACCTGTTTCTCGCCGGCGCGTCGGTCGATCTCGCCGCAGTCAACCGCGTCAACCAGCACAACGCCAAGGTCATCGTGGACCTGCCCAACTACGTCTGGGACCACTCGGTCAAGTACTGGCACGAGACGCGGGCCAGCTCCGACTGGCGGTTCAAGAAGTTCGTCAACCACGACCTGCTCGGCTCCAAGATGCCCGGCACCCCCTGGCAGGCGCCGACGTTCAAGAAGGTGCTGCGGGTCGCCGACGTGCCGTGGCTGCGCGACCACCGGCTGGGCAGCGACATCGTCTTCCCCGCCGCGGCGTACGTCTCGATGGCGGTCGAGGCCGCGTTCCAGACCGCCATGATCACGCAGTGGAACGAGCAGGCGCCGGCGCGGCACCGCTTCCGGCTGCGTGACGTCAAGCTGCTGCGTGCGCTGGTGCTGGACGAGGCGGTCGAGACCCGTCTGACGCTCGCCCTCAGCCCCGTCAAAGGCGGCTCGACCCGGAGCTGGTTCGAGTTCCGCGTGTGCTCGCAGCAGGACGGGCTGGCCGTCGACCCGGTACACAGCACCGGGCTGGTGTGCGTCGAGACGGACTACGAGGTCCAGAGCGCAACGCCCGAGCAGGTCGCGCCGCTGCAGCTCGCCACACCGGCGCGCACCTGGTACAAAGCGCTGGCCGACCTGGGCTACAAGTTCGGACCCAGCTTCCAGAAGCACCTGATGGTCGAGACGACCATCGGCCAGCGCCACAGCCGCTCGACCATCGACCTGGCGCCGCCGCCGTCGCACCCCAACGGGCAGTCATACTACCCGCTGCACCCGGCGGTCATGGACTCGTGCTTCCAGGCGGCGTCGCCGGCGCTGTGGGAGGGCGACCTGCCAACGGCCGGGGCGGCGGTGCTCGTGCCCAAGGTGATCGACACGATCGTGGTGGAGGGCGGGCGCACGCTACCCGCCGAGGGCGTCGCGCTGGCGTCGGCGACCTTCCTGGGCGTCGGCAACGCCGAGAACCCGCGCAACAACGCGACCAACGTGCGCGTGTACGACCCGCGCGACGGCGCGTTTTTGTTTGAGATGCGCGGTCTGTCGTCGGGCGAGATGCAGACCACCGACCAGGAGAAGACGAGCCACAGCTTCACGCACGTCGCCTGGAACGCGGATGTTGACTTGTTGATCTCGGTCGACGACGATGTGGCGAGCCAGTGGTTGCAGACGAAAACCATCGGCGAGGTGATTGACTTGGTGGCGCACAAGACCCCGGGACTGAGCGTGCTGGAGCTCAATTTGGACGCCGCGGATGTGTCGAGCCTGTGGTTGCCGGATGCCGACACCGAAGCTGCTATCAATCCCATCCGGAATGCTTGCGCGGAGTACCATCTTGCCGTCAGGGAGGCCAAGGTGCTCATTCAGGTGCAGGAAAAGCTGTCATCGCGCAACCCAACCCCTTCGTTCCACCTTGTCGACGCCGCCAACCCGGCGTCCGTTCCTTCGGGGACCAAGTTCGACCTGGTTATTATAAAGACGGGCTCTGAGTCAAACGTCGGTGAAGAAACGCTGGTGAAGAGCCTCACAGAGTCGGTGCGCGAGGGAGGCTTCATTGTCGCTAGCGGTTTGAACGAAGCCGCGCTCAACTGCCTCGGCAAGACATTTGCTCTGGGCGAGAATGTCACCATCACCCAGACCAGCCCCGCCAAACCGGTTGACGACAAGCGCCCAACGATCGCACACATCAGCCTGCTTGAAGAGCCAACTCTGGACCTAACAAGCGTCCTAGACGCGCTCACTGCGAAGGGCTGGACCCTCAAGACCGTCGCCAACCCCATCGAGGAGATCACCTCAAGCGAGACGGTCGTCGTCGTGCTAGACGAGCTCTTCACCTCGCTGCTGGACACGCTCACGGAGCGGCAGTGGTCCATCCTCCAGCACCTCGCCCGGCAGCGCTGCCAACTCTTCTGGGTGACAGCCGGCGCGCAGCTGGCCGTCGAGCACCCGACGCGGGCCGCCGTTGTCGGGCTGTTCCGCACCATCCGCGCCGAGGAGCAGCTCCATTTCGCCACGCTCGACGTGGGCAGCGCCACGGGTGCAGTGACGCCTGCGGTGATTTCAGCGTGCCTGGAGCAGCTTGTTGCGGCCACCACCGATAGCGCGAGCCCGACTGACTATGAGTTTGTTGAGCGCGACGGCGTCGTCCAGATCGGCCGTGTGGTGCCTGACGACGGCCTCACGGTGTTGCAGAGCGACGACGTCGCCGCGCGTCCGACGGAGACGGTCGACCTGCATGCGAGCGACGCGCTGGTGCAGCTGCGCTGCGAGCGGCTGGGCAATCTTGACGCGGTACACTTTGGTGAGACGGAGTCGGAGGAGAGCCCACTCGGCTACGGCAAAGTTGAGGTCGAGGTGTACGCGGCCGGCCTGAACTACAAGGATGTAGTTGTTACCATGGGTATCGTGCCAGGCGATGAGACGGCTCTTGGCCATGAGGCGGCTGGAGTGGTTAGACGCGTGGGAGAGGGGGTGGCTGGATATGATGTTGGGGATCGGGTGGTTGTGTTCGGCAAGGGTTGCTTCGCGAACAGGGTGCGCACGACACCGGCTCGCATTCACCGCATCCCCGACGAGATGACGTTCGAGGAGGCGGCCACCATGTCGGTGGTGTACTTGACAAGCATCTACTCGCTCTTCGAGCAGGGCAGCCTCTTAGCCGGCAAGCGTGTTTTGATCCACTCGGCTGCCGGCGGAGTGGGCATTGCGGCAATCCAGCTTGCCAAGTACGTCGGCGCCGAGGTGTTTGCTACCGTTGGCACGCCTGAGAAAAGGGAGTTCCTCAAGTCGACGTTCGGTCTGCCCGACTCCCGCATCTTCAACTCGCGGAACACGGATTTCGGCGACAAGATCCTCACCGCAACGGAGGGCAAAGGCGTGGATGTGGTGCTCAACTCGCTCACCGGCGACATGCTCGACGAGTCGTTCCGCATCATACGAGACGGAGGTGTTATGGTGGAGATCGGCAAGAGAGATATCCTCGACCGCAACAACCTCGCCATGACGCCGTTTGACCGTAACATCTCGTTCCGGGCAGTCGACCTGTCTCCGGAGAGGGCCTCCGATGAACTTGTCGTCAAACTCTTCTCAAAACTGTTCGCACTAGTCGAGGGAGGGCACATCAAGCCCATTAACCCCATCCACCGCTTCTCTTGGACGGACATTCCTGCCGCCATCCGGTTCCTGCGTGCTGGCAAGCACATAGGCAAGATTGTCCTGTCCGACAGCGGCCCTGATGCCAAGATTGACGTGCCAGTAAGACCATCCTCTCACTTGTTCCCCTAACGCGTTCAATGGACACTGACTCCAGGGTGCAGGTACGGAAGGCTCCAAAGAAGTTGAGACTCAGGGAAGATGGCAGCTACCTGATTGTCGGAGGGCTTCGCGGTCTCTGCGGCTCACTCGCCGTCTATCTGGCAAAGTCGGGCGCCAAACACCTCGCCGTCATGTCCCGCAGCGGGTATGGTGATGAGAGATCGCGCGGCATCATCAAGCAGATCCACGCTCTTGGGGCTCAGATCGACCTCTTGACCGCCGATGTCACTGATGAGAGCCAAGTGAAAAAGGCGTTCCATCAGACAAGTGTGCCAATTGCAGGAATTATCCAAGGCGCCATGGTTCTGAGGGTAAGTCGGGGTTGCCGTCCAGCTTTTGAGGACACCGATAACTGACGATTGACGCATAGGACCGGCCATTCGACTCGATGACATTGACCGAATACCACGACGCAATTCGGTGCAAGATCCAAGGCACGTGGAACCTGCACAACGCAGCCGAGTCCTTGCATCTCAAGCTCGACTTTTTTACCCTGTTGTCGAGTATCTCAGGCGTCGTGGGCAACCGGGGCCAGTCCAACTATGCGGCTGCCAACGTCTTCCTCGACGCCTTCGCCGCCTACCGCCGCGCGCGCGGCCAGGCGGCCAACTCGGTGAATCTGGGCGTAATCGAGGACGCAGGTGTGATTGCTGAGAATTCCAAACTCCACGAGCAATTCGACCCGCGCGTGTTCAAGGGCATCAACGACGGCCTGCTGCGCAAGATCCTGTATCTATCCCTGCTCCAGCAGCAGGACCAAGACGGCGCCCTGCCACCCAGCCCAGCTGCTGCAGCGCAAATGATCACCGGCCTGATTGCCACACAGCCAAGCGACTCACTTCTCCAGCACGACGCCCGCTTCGCGGCGCTATTCCCCAAGCAGAGCGGGCAGGGCGGCGGCGCGGGCGGTAGTGGTGGCAGCGGCAGCGGGGGGGACGCCGAGGTGAAGGCGCTGCTGGTGCTGCTGCGGAGCAAGACAGCCGAGCCGGCGGCGCGGCTCAAGGCTACGGTCGAGGTGATCAACGGCTGCTTCGTGCGCATGCTGCGGCTGGCTGAGCCCATGGACCCGGCGCGGCCGTTGTCGGTCTACGGCATCGACTCGCTCGCGGCCGTTGAAGTGCGCAATTGGGTGCGAGCCGAGTTGGGCGCCCTCGTGACGACGCTGGATATCATGAACGCGGCGTCGCTGACGGCGTTCTGTGAGAAAATCATTGCGAAGGTTGCCGCGGCTGCCGAGGAGTGAGCGGAGCTTGACTGCTTATCATTCGCTAGCGGCGCGGGTTTCACTCTGTTGGAAGGCGAGTAGGACCCGGGGTGCTGAGAACTTGCGGGTGGGTAAAGGAAGAGTTCAGAGGGTGTTTCTTTCCTCGTGGTTTCGAACAGCGACGGGTACGTGTTATTGCATGGTGCACACATTGTAGATCGCATATAGCTGTTCAATTCAATAAATACCGCTCGTAATGATCAATGCTCCGGGGGGTGTTATGGTCGAGGCTTAAGGAGAACCTTCTCACCAATGCACCCCGGTCGCCGAAATGTAGAAAGGGAGTATGATGTCAAGCAGCAGGAGCTTGACTATTGCAGCATTGAGGATCCACAAATACGTTCGGCACGGTACTGCCGCAGCTCACCGCTGAAATTTCCCTGCCGCTGGTGGGGCAGTCGATAAGATAACGTTAGCCGGCGCGACCCTTCGCCTGCAGCCAAACTCCAATGGAAATCTCTGAGTGAAGGAAGCTCCTATTGCTGCTGGAGACAAGCTCACAGCAACCCGCCCAACATGGCTGGATCTCAACTCAAGCGGCTCAAAGCCTCGCTGCGTGAACAGGGGATTATTGGTCCGCAGCAGTCCAAGAAGCAGAAGCGCCAAAATGCACAAGACCAAAAGGCGAAGAACGACAAGCGCCTCCAGCGGTCCGAGGCCCTGGCTGGCATCCGCGAGCAGTTCAACCCTTTTCAATTCAAGACAAATGCCCGCGGTCCCAAATTTGAGGTTACCACAAACAAGCCGACTGGTGATAGGGCTGCCATGGGTATAAAAGGGCGCCCGGGTCTGGCAAAGGCCGTGGGCGAGGAACGCGTATGTGGGAGATTCGGGAGGAGCTGCAGGGCGACGCATCGTGCCCCTTGCTAATCGAGCCATTCCATAGCGGCGGCAAACACTCCTCGTCGAGATGCAGCGACGAAACAAGGTCGGAGGCCTCATTGACAGGCGTTTTGGCGAGGACGACCCGAACATGTCGCTCGAGGACAAGATGATTGAACGGTACACCCGGGAGCAGCAGCGAAGTCACAAGAAGAGCTCCATGTTTGATCTGGAGGACGACGACGAGCCCATGGGTGGCTTGACACATATGGGCAGACCGCTGTTCGACGACGATGAGGTGGAGCCGATGAAGGACGACTTCGACGACGAGGACCTGCCCTCGGGCGACGAGTCTGACAGCTCACGCGCCGAGAGAAGGAGGCTAAAGCGCCAACGCCTTGTCGAGGCCGCCGAGGGACCAGAGGAGGACGATGGGCAGCCGGAAAGGAAGAAGACGAAGCAGGAGATTTACGACGAGATCATTGCCAAGTCTAAACTTCACAAGTTTGTACGTCGCTTGTGCGACCTGCCAAGTTGTGAGTATTGATGGTGTGCTGACTTCTCCGCAGGAACGACAAGCCGCCAAGGATGAGGACAACGAGCTCAGGGAAGAACTCAACAAGGCCATGCCTGAACTGCAGGCGCTGCTTTTCCAGAGGCAGAAGCCACCATCAAAGGAATCGAGTGACGGCATTGTCGTTGCTGGAAAGAACAAGGCCGCACTCGACAAGGATTACGACATTCGGGTGAAACTCCTTGCCGCGGACAAGCGCGCCCAACCAGCCGAGAGAACAAAGACGGACGAGGAGAAGGCGGAAGAGGAGTCGAAACGGCTGAAGGAACTAGAGGAAAGGCGACTGAGGCGCATGCGAGGAGAAGCTGACGAAGAAGGCGAGGAGGATGAAGAGGAGGAGGATGCGAAGCACGGAAAGGGTAAAGCCGAAGAGGAAGCATATGACCCTTTCAGGACAGAGGAAGACGACGAGTTCGGTCTCGGCAACGGCGTCAAATACCGACCCACTGCCACGGAGCTGGGATTTGACGACGAGGACGACTTCCTGATCGACGACGACCTTGTTGCCAGCGGCTCCGACCTGGAGCTCGACAGTGACGACATGGAGGGCGACGAGAGCGAGGACGAAGATGATGGCTCTGAAGCCGGCTCTGACGATGACGAATTTGTCAAGGGAATCTTGACCGAGGCCGAGTCCATGGACCCCGTTTTCAAGACGGGCGACAAGGCGAGGGGGAAGGACGAGAGTGGGATCCCATTCACCTTCCCATGTCCACAGACTCACGACGAGCTGGTTCAGGCATTCGAGAGCATCGACGTGACCAAACTCCCGGTGGCTGTTCAGCGGATCCGAGCGCTCTACCACCCTAAATTGGACAGCAGAAATAAGGAGCGGTTGGGCAAGTTTTCTCAGGCCCTAGTGCAACACGTCGCGTACCTCGGCGACCGGTTTGAGCCGCATTGGTTCCCTACTCTGGAAAGCCTTAGCCGTCACATCCATTCATTGGCCAAGTCATTTCCGATTGAGGTCGCCAAGGCATACCGTTCTCACATCCAAGAGATGGAGCAGGAGCGGCCACTGACCCTCACCGTCGGAGATCTGGTCATTCTCACAGCGATCGGCACGACCTTCCCGACGTCCGATCATTTCCATCAGGTGGTCACACCCGCAATGCTTGCCATTGCTCGCTACTTGGGGCAGAAGGTTGCCCAGAACCTCTACGACTATGCCACCGGGACGTACCTCTCCATCCTTGCGCTGCAGTACCAGCAGTTCTCGAAGCGTTACGTCCCAGAGCTGATGAACTTCTGTCTTAATACCCTATGCTCCCTCGCACCTGAGAAGCTTCAAGAGCAGCCGGGTTTCTTCCCCGTCCACGAGCCAGCAGCAGGGATACGGGCCAAGGGCGCCGGCAAAGCCGCTGTACGACAGCTGAACTGCACCGACTGCCAACACACAGAGGCTTTATCCTCAGAAGATGAAGCCTCGCTCAAAGTAGCCATCCTCAGCACCACAACTGCCGTACTCAGAGCGGCCGCCGAGACGTGGCACAAGCTGTCCGCCTTTCACGAGACCTTCCATCCAGCCCTCACCGTCCTCCAACACCTCATCTCCAAGCCTAACGCCGCCCACCTCCCCGCCCCGCTGACGACCAAACTCACCGACACGGCGTCCACCATCGCCCGCCTCCTCCAGCTCGCCCGGCTTTCCCGCCGGCCGCTCGAGCTGCACCACCACCGACCCCTCGCCATCCGTACATACGTGCCCAAGTTCGAGGACTCGTTCGACCCGGACAAGCACTACGACCCGGACCGCGAGCGCGCCGAGCTGGCCAAGCTGCGGGCGGAGCACAAGCGCGAGCGCAAGGGCGCGCTGCGCGAGCTGCGCAAGGACGCCGCCTTCGTGCAGCGCGAGAACCTGCGCGCCAAGAAGGAGCGCGACGCCGCCTACGAGAAGAAGTACAAGCGCCTCGTGGCCGAGATCCAGGGCGAGGAGGGCCACGCGGCCAACGAGTATGCCCGGGAGAAGGCGGCGCGGAAGAGGAAGGCTGCGAGGGGGAGGTAATGACACTAATTGCTGGCTTGTTGGGTATGGGTATACCCCTCATATCGGTAGCATTGTTGTTGGCTATGCTTGGGAAGGCAGCTCTGTTCTGGTATCCGTCTGCTACCGTACATGTGAACGAAGCACACATCAGTACCCTTTAAACGAACGAGTTGATTATGGCGTTCTAGCTCCCTTCAAGGCCTGCGTATGATTGTTGATTGCTTCGCTCTCTGCACTCATAGTTCATGCTGAATATCATTCCAACACACTGCTGCCCTTACCTCTCTAGGCATATCATCACGAAACCTTTTTTTTCTGCAATCAGCTCGCCTACCTCAACAAACAACACTGCCCCAACCCTGCCAAACACACTGACAATGGCCTACGCAAGCTTCAACTTGAACGACGCCACTTCAAACGGGCGCAAATCCACGTCAAACTTCCCATCCTCAAACACCACATCCTCCAGCTCGTCCTCAAGCAGGTTAACCTTGCACACGTACTCCACGTCCCACGAGGTGGCAACGGTGCCCCTCGCGCGGCCGCCGAGGCTGTCATAGATGCGCAGGATGACGCAGCGGCCCAGGCTGGGGGACCGCTCGCCGCCGGGCGAGAGGTCCTCGTCGTCCTCGCCGCGCTTGACCGTGTCGAGGACGAGTGCCGGGCTGGAGTCGTCCGTCAGGTACACTGGCGGGGTGCGGAGCTGCTCGAGGGCAGACAAGTCGCCGCAGCCGCGGAGCAGCTTGATGGGGTTGTTGAACTCGAAGGCCTTGCGGACGGTGACGTGGGACAGGGCGCCGGCGTGCGGGAGGACGGCCCAGCGGATGTGGTGGATGCCCATGTCGGCTTGGTCGTCGGGGGCCTTGGCGCTGCGCAGCAGGGAGAGGCGCATGGTGTTTCCCGCCGTGGCGAAGCCGTACTTGGAGTCGTTGAGGATGGAGACGCCGTAGCCGTGCTCCGAGAGGTCGGCGAAGCGGTGGCAGCAGACCTCGAACTTGGCCATGTCCCACGAGGTGTTGTAGTGGGTCGGCCGCCGCACGACGCCGAACTGGGTCTCGTAGCTGGCCTCGGTGTTGCGTATGTCGACGGGGAACTCAACCTTGAGGAACTTCATGGTCTCGTGCCACTCGATTTCACTCGAGACTTCGACGTAGGACTGCTGCCCTGCGACGGCGGCCGAGAGGCTGATGATGGTTTTGATGGAAGATGTGTCGCTGATTTTGCTGTGGGTGACGACGCTGACGCGGTGAGGTTTCACTTCGTGCACCTCGCTCTCGCCTGGGGGCAACGGCTTGCGGGTCTCAAGGTGATAAACCTCGACGTCCCAGGCCTGCCAGTACAGAGGCTTGTCGTCAAAGATGACAAACTGGTTGGCATTTTGCCCCTTGGGGATGAGTTCGCGCTGGGCCACTTTGTCATAAAGCGAAGTGATCGCGCCGCCCACCACCTTGACCTTGAGTTGCTCGTTCGTCAAGACGAAACCGCCTTTTGACACTTGCTCCAGTGAAACAAGGGGGCTGTTGGCGTTGATCTTGAGGTTACGGAGCTTCAGTAACGGCCCATTCCCGCAAACCACAGCGGCCTCGTCGTCAGAGATAGCAACGACTTCCTTGCGGTGCCACGGCAAGGTGTTCAGCGCAACCCCGTCAGCCACGGTGGTGTTTTGTACTTCGGTAACGCCCAGAACGCGCATGATGTCCTTGAGAAGTCTACGGGCGGTCTTGAACACCTCAGCGTACATCTAGTTCCGGTTTAGCCTTGTTCAGCCTGAAGGGACTAGAGATACCAAACTCACCGCATCGGACTCGCGGTAGGCCATCGCGATTGAGCTCCCAGGGAGACAGTCATGGAACTGGCAGAGAAGCACCGATTCCCACATGGCATCAAAGTCCTCCTTGGGGTACTGGTACTCATCGTCTTTGATGGACGCAATCGTGGCAAGAAGCTCCAGGTCTCGCAGCACAGCCTCAGACCTGCGATTGTCGCGCTTGTTGTTCGCCTGAGTCGTGTACGTTCCGCGGTGCAGCTCGAAGTAGAGCTCGCCGTACCATGTTACGAACGAGTCGGCCTTTCGCTCAAGCTTGTCGAAGAAGTCGTCGACAGAGTTGCCCATGTGAACACGAGGGAGAAGGCCGACGGTGTCGCTGATACCTCGGCATCGGCGAAGCTTCTCGATGTGCTGCCAGGTAGGACCACCACCTCCGTCACCTTTGCCAAAAACAAGCAGCGAAGTCTCGTCCTGGTCCAAGGACTTGTGTTGCGACATGCTACGCTTGACGTCGCCAAAGTGGGCTTCGGCAGTGTACGTCTCGGACGGAGGCATGTGGCAGACCACCTGGGAGCCGTCGAGGGCAACCCAGTTGAATGTGGTATGGGGGAAGCGGTTGATGTTGTTCCAGCTGAGCTTCTGGGTGAGGAACCGGGTCATGCCAGCCAGGCGGCAGAGTTGAGGCAATTGGCTCGAGTAGCCGAAAGTGTCAGGCAGCCAAAATGTTTGGCAGCGCTTCCCAAAGTTGCTCTCGTAGAAGCGCTGGCCGTACAGAAACTGGCGGACCAGCGACTCTCCGCTGGGCATGTTGGTGTCGTGCTCGACCCAGCTGCCGCCGATGGGATGGAAGCGCCCTTCGGCAACCTTCTTCTTGACCCGGTCAAAGGCGGAGGGATACAGCTGCTTGAGCCACTTGTATTGTTGGGCTTGAGAGCAGGCAAAGTTGAGCTCAGGATAACGATCCATCAAATCGCACTGACTGGACCACGAGCGGGCAACCTTGCGTTTGGTCTCGGCAAAGGGCCACAGCCAGCAGCTGTCAATGTGGCAGTGGCCAATGCCAAAGACGAGGGGCTCCTTGCCACTCTCGTACACCTTAGCCGAGTTGACATTGGGGCCGAGATAGTCCTCCGCGATCTTGCGGCATGCCTTCAGCGACTTCCTGTTGCCCAATTCAAACGTCTCAATGATCTCGTTGCACACTTTGAGCGCTTTGTGCTGCTCCCAGGACTCCTGCGGGAACTCTCTGGCAGCGTCTCCAATGATCCAGATATCGATGTATAGCTGGCGAGCATCGGGGTCAACGGCAACGATCTCGGCCTTGTCCAGACGGTAGTACTTGTGAGGATCCGGGGGTTGGATGCCATCCCCGCCGGGGGCGTTGCCGAAGATGCGGTTGCAGGCCAGCTCAATGTAGATGGTGTGTTCATCTCCGTCGCGGAACGACTCCGGAAGAATCCACTCGACACGTTCACCACCGCCGGTCAAGCCCTGAAGGGGGTGGCCGTCCTCGTTCCACACCAGTCCCTCGCCATTCGCATCCCAGTGGAGTTCAAGCAGCCGCTTGTCTTGAAGATCTTCGGGAACTTTCAAGACGACCTTAAACCAATGGGTGGTCCAAGACGGGCCAAAATACTCTCCCACGTTGGTCCTCTTGAAGTCATGGGAGACAGCATCCTTGAAGGAGGGCCTTGTCTGGCCTGGGGCGTGCCACACGAAGAGTTGGATGTGTGGCTCTCCGGTGACTACGGCCTCGTGCATCATGGCGCGGAGGTTCTGGTGCTCGTACTGACCGCCGGAGTAGAACTGGTCAATCCGCTCCTTGTAGATGTTGGATATCATCTGGCCCACAGGCCGGGGAGCGCGCTGGGGGTAGTCGCTCCGAGGCCCAATCTGGGCGTGTGTCTGGCCACCCATGATGTTGAGGGTGACGAGAGGAGCCAATGGAGACGTTGGGGCACAGCGTCTGCCGGGAGATGACAGTAGAGGTGTTCAAGAGCACGCCGAGGCTGAGAATTCAGAACAAGCGGAGGCTCCGAGAGGACGGGAAGCGAGACGCTGCCTCGGTTCCAGAATTCCACCCGGACTTCAGTAAACAGCACTCAAACAAGCTACAGAACGAGGGAGAAAGGTTGAAGTGTGAGGAGCGCAGCAGCTTGAGCTGGCCAAAAGAACGAATGAGACGGGAAATTGACTGAGCTTGGAGTTGAGGTGGTTGGTTGGTTGCGTTTGTTGACGGATGCAGCTGATCACCCGATGTAGGCTGCCCGCCCTGGCCACCGCCTTGGGTGCCTGCCAGAGCGCCAGTCCAGAGCGGCCGACAGGGGTGTGGTACCCGAAACAAGCAACTGCGAGGGGCAGTCCGCTTTCCCCGCAATCCCCACACAGCAGCTCAGCCCAATCAGCTCGAATGTGGGCTCCACTGAGTCGCCAAGGTTCTCGGACAGTTTTCAAACTCACGTTAGAAATCTGGAACATGGACCATTGCAACCTACCAGTGGGCTCAGTACCAGTCTGATGGATGTGTTGTATGACAGTGAGGCTATCAGTTCATGGGCTCGACAGAGCGCTCGTGGTGATGTCAGGCCCATTGTTGAGGTACACAGAGCAACAACGCCTATGCAGGATTCAGCTTCAGATCGAGAGCTCTCAACCAAGTGAAGAGGGTCTCAGCTCATTCCAGATCAAGACCGATGTCGAAGCCACTAACTGCCCAGGCCTACCCAAGTTATACATTAGCAGTATTCCCGCCTTGCGCGCCTTCGGACATGGCCATTAAATCCACCTTTGCACGTTCGGTGCCGTCCATCTCCTCGTTCCCGTCCCCTTTGCCTCCTCCATCGTTTTCCGTGTGCCGTTCCTGTTTCACTTCCTTCGCGTCGTCCTCCTCACTCTCACTTCCCTCAAGCTCACTCTCGCTGTCGCTTCCGTTCTCACTCTGATCGAACGACAGCACCTTTAACAGCGGCACATCAGCCCTCGCCAGATGGCTCTTGATCAGGCAGTCCGCCACCTCAAACAACCGCGCGTCCTCGTCCCCCGGTAGTGGCCGATCCATGTCGAAGTCGGCCTCCTCCGTATCCAACGGCACCTCCCTGGCCGCGGCAGCCAAAATACCCCCCTTTCCTCCCCCTTCCCCTCCCGCGCCGTCCACACCCATCACCCACCTGCGAACCGCCTCCCCCTTCACCCCCCACCCCCCACCAACACCACCACCACCACCACCCCCACCACCACCACCACCGACACCCCCGCCACCACCCCCAACTCCACCACCCACCCCACCCCCCCCCCCCCCCCCCCCCCCA
>JAMAKO010000017.1:193120-447521 GCA_023628555.1 Chaetomiaceae sp. R4402 | reverse complement strand
TACAAAAAAATATCTTAATTATGGTTCACTTTTGGTTTAAACCCCCCCCCCCCCCCCCCCCCCCCCCCTCTCTCCTTGGCTTGTTTCTTCCGGACTCCGTAGCACCACTACTGCCTGTCTTGCGTTGCCGACGGCACGGTATGCTCCCCTTCACCCGCCCGCGTGTGGAGAGACGTCGGTGTACCCCTGGCCTGAGAGAGTTTCCCTTCACCCCGGCGCTCTCTCCAGCTGCCCTGTCTGCTTCTTGGGCTAGCTTTTGGCCTAAGCCGTTACGCATGTGTGTCCGTTTGGCTTACCCGTCTTTTCCAGAATACCCGCCCCTACCTACCTAACTATTACCGACTCTGGCCATCGCTGGACCAACAAAGATCCAAGTCGTAGGTATGACGTGTTGCAGGCCACACCGTGTACGGCCTAGTAGTTTGTACGCCGTCAACTGATGGCAGGAGAGTCGCTGTTAGGCCACGCTTGTCTCACCCTCGCGCTAAGCTGGATGGCAAGGGAAGTGCGAAGTATGCACAAATTGGCCTGTTGAAGTGACCCGGTACCCGCTGGGCATAAGAGCTAGTACACTACCCTAGCGAGTCAAATGCAGTTCACTCTTCTGCAACACGACAGTCAAGCACACGAGTTGGAAATGGGACTCAAAGATAAACAGATCAGTCAATAGGAGGAACGGGACAAGGCAATCAGCCTAGGAAAACTTGAGGAACACTACCAGCAGGAACGAAAGAGACAAGTTATAATAACAGATGTAAAAGACCCGAGAAGTGATGTATATCAGCGCTCTGGAATCTCCATTAAGTTGACCGCGTGGTTCATGTTATCCTACGAAGGGACAGGCTCAATAGCGCAGTATGCGGTTGGCTTGTTATTGCGAAGCCTGTAAAGAAATGTATCAAACCACGTTGACCAGCGGGATGAGCATGGTCTTGATTTGAACCTCTTCTACCCAGGTTCTGGTGGATAGAGTTTGCTGCTTCTACGACTCCCCACTCTACAATTCATTGGGTATCTAGGAGCGTCTCCCGCCATGCTCTCGCGTATTATCCATGAAGAATGGCAAACGAGGGCCCAGATCGAGAGCTGAAGAGGGCTTGGCTACGACACACATTGATCAAGATGTTGATGGGAGCCACGAGTGAGGTAATACCTGTATATCTAGCATACTACTTTTGCGTAACACTATCGACAGCCAACAGCACATGCCTCTCAACATCTCCTCCCTGGCAAGGCGGGTATCTCTCATCTGCGCTGTCGTGACTCCAAGAAAAAAAGATGGCAAAGAAAAAGAAAGAGTCATAGTAGAGCAACTGCGAGTGATCGCGGTCAACAAGAACATTTCATCAAGCCCTGGTTATGTACAGGCTATACGTAATGGGTTGGGGAGCCGCTTCAACCCATCAAAGAATCGGAATTAATGGAACGGAAAGAGAAAGGTAAAGAGGCCAACATAGCTTGTCTTGAGTGTCTGGTCTGGTCTGGTCTAACAAGGCTGCTCACAAAACCACACACCCCACGGTGGCTGTATTGCACAGGCCCAAATCGAGTTCGGAGGAGTGAGGGTTTGGCGTACTCCCTTCAATCCGATGACTGAACTCCGTGGTGAAGGAGATCAACCCGATGCTCCGAGACCAGACCAAACACCCACTCGCCCCCCCAGAGGAAGCCGAGTGTCCCCTTCTTAAGACACCTGCATCACCATGGGCCCAGCCACGATGATGTCGTCGGTCAGCTTGCCCGTCAGCGGGCCGGCGCTGGCCAGGTTGACATACGTCACGCCCGCCAGGCCCTGGGGCACGACGCAGCCGGTGGCCTGGTCGAACGTGGAGAAGACGGTGCCGCCGGGGATGCCACCCGTGGTGAAGGCGCAGTGGGTGGCGCCCGTCGCGGCGCTGCTCTGCAGCTGGATGGTGGCGCCCGCGGAGACGGCCTGGGCGCTCTGACCGGCAGCCATGGCCAGGGTGGGGAAGGCGGTCAGGATCAGGTTGCTGCCCTGCGGGCAGCTCTGGATGAAGGGGGCGGCGAGCGAGAAGACCTGCTTGGGCGAGAGCGGCGTGTCGAAGGCCTGCGGGACGGCGACGCCTTTGCTGGCGGCGCGGATGAAGGTCTGGTGGCGGGCCTCGACAGTGAGGATGGTGCCGGCCGTGGTGAGGATAGAGCCGTCCGACACGAGCGCAGCGGCGCCGAGGTAGGCCGACACGCCGACGTTCTCGAGCACTGCGGCCGTCGCAACCATGCCCGCGGCGTCGGTGAAGCCAAAGTTGTAGGTGCATGGCTGGACGGGCTGCACGCCGGCTTGGGCAATGGCACTCTGCAGGAGGATTACGTGCTCCTGCTCCGTCTCGCCGACCTGAAGGAGGTCGTTAATCTGCTGCTGGTTGAGGCCGAGTGCCTGGAAGTCTGATGCCGGGAACTTGGCGAAACCCTGTTGGTAGAAAGTCGATTCTAGCCACTCGAGGGTAAGAGCGCTGCGAGGGTTAGTCAATCACTGATCATAAGTCAGGCTGCCAGGAGAAGGTTTGTCCTCATACAATTGCAGGATATCGACATCGGTCAGACCCAGCGCGGCAGCAGCGGCATTCTGGCGCTTCGCGTGCTCAAACATCCTCATCTGAGTCCGAGTAAATTTCGGATGCGATGGTAGCGCAGACGAGACGGCTGCCAGCCCCGCCACGACTGCCCCGATGGTCTTCTTGATTGAAGGCATGGTCTCGGTCGGTGTCGATTAAGCTTCAACGTGTCGTCCTTCTTAGTTCCTGTGTGTGCCCTGTCGTCCTAGGCTTCCTTCCTACTTCGCCAGAGGAGATCGTGGTGACGAAAGACAAGTGTGGCTGAAGAATCGTAAGACCCGCCCGGGGGATTTGATTAAAGATATTAAGATGGAAAAGTCGTGTGTTGTGAGCGAATGGGATAGAATGAAGGACAGACTGAGCTGCTTGAATGAGAGTGAAAGCAGACCAGCGCTTTGGGCGGGGAAAACGAACAGAACACGAACGTGGTGGGATGACCGGAGAGAAAGAGAAGGAAAAGGAAACCCCGGCACATGGAGGTGGGAAACGGGCTCGAATAAAGTCGGCCTGCCAAAATGGCCAGCTTCTTCGGTAGCTACGCGGCTGCTGACCGTTCCGGGATCCGCATACAATGTTCGGGTTTGCTCCCCTGACGCCATGCCGAGGAAGGAAAGCGCGGGATCAGGTACCACGGGGGAAGCTAGAGCAATGCTCGCGACGGATGGCTTGCCAGCCCGAGACCCCTCATTGTGAGCGTTTGGGCACGCAGACCCCCCGGCGAGGTGACTTCGTCCAGGTCCAGTGCGGGTTTCGGGTCCGGAATCCCTCTGATGGGTGGGAGGGGACGAACGGGAACCCAGGAAGCTGCCAAGACCGGGACTTCAGATGGGGAGGGCGGCGAGAGGCTACGTCGTCAATGTTTCGTTTCCATCGCCCCCCGGTTCTGGGCAAATCTTCTGCTAGCTACCGTGCACAGCGAAGTCTGCGACCCCTTCCGCGACTGCGCAACGTCGAGTTGAGGCTGTAGGCGTCCAATCACACCCCAGCAGATGGTGTTTAAAGTTGGGACGACAACCACCCACATCCCGGCCCGGGGCGAGCTTCCCTTGCAAGGTCTCGTGGGGGGCGCCGGGATATAAGCGTGTGGGTCTCGCCCGCAGGTTGCGATTGGCCACCAGGCGACGGCCAAGCATGTCCAGGGGGGTTGCACGGTTACCACGACTGGGGATATGCGACATTGGCGCTCGCGATACTCGTCTCAGGCTCGTTTCATTGCGACGGACCGCATCAGGACCGAATACTCGCGCAGTGTGCCGGTAGCGCATCTGCGACAACCGTAATCTTCTTCCGGACAATGCCTGTGTGCCGCGTGCTGCTCGTTCGATGAGTGAGTGGGGGATGATTCCGCGTCCTTCGTGACGACGACCGACTTGCGGATGCTTTCAAGGGATGAGCGGTATCGCTTAAGCAGGTAGCGCACGTTGTCGTCGGGGCACCTTGGCGAACTTAGGTCGAGTATCGTAGTGGTTGGAAGGTCGAGTCTGCTCATTGCTCAGTCCCCATCCACAAGCAGTTCGTTATCATCCCCAGGTGAGGGGCAGCCACCAACCTGCGCAAGAGCTGTGTCGGTCACGGATCGATACCACTTGCAGCTTGCATCCTCCCCTCCCTCCCCGGCGGGTGCTACCCAGGAGTTCGTCGAACACACAGTCTGCCGCATAAACCCGGATCGACGCGGCCCCTTCTGCCGGTGTGGGTGAGCTCATTGTCTGCGGGATCTGCAACATACCCTCTCGCTCTGCCGTACAGCATGCACAGCACGGCTTCTAGATGCCAAAGATCCGATCCGATCCGGAGCTGCACGACCTAATTGCCGTGTTTGGGGGTTGCTTCTTTGCGTTTGGCTCAAGAACACTGCAAGAAACGAGCCTCGACACACTCGGTCAGCTAAACAGTCCGGGCCTGAACTCTGCCAGACGCCGTACTAGACACGAAGAAGCTCATACAAGTTGACGTATGTTTCGTGGTGGTATCTTTGGAGATTAAAAAGTGAGATTAATTAGAACCTGGATCTGCTTGGGTATCCGCAAGGCTGTATGGTCGCTCTTTCCGCGTATCAACAGCACAGCAAGTGACTTCCCTCTCCCTCACCTTCCACCGCTGGCACTAGGCAACCACCTATCCATGTCACCCCGTCCAGATGGTCGGGTACCGTACGTTGCGGGTGAATTTGGTTGATACCAGCATCCGACGAGGAACTGCTTTACCCTGGTATGCCGATTCAACGGCCCGCGAGCCAAGCACCCGAGACACGTCCAAGCCTCGCTGGATAACAAAGACCGGGGCGCAAACACCGCAGTCTGGCAGGCCGGTTCGTTAGGATGCCGAGACTGCCTTTTTCTGGAACATCCAATCCATGGATCCGACGTTGTTCTGAACGTCTTGGGATGGTTGATGGATGATACCGGCCATCCTCTGTCTCAGCAGCCCCGCCTCCTGGGTGCTTGGCTCCGAACTCACCACTGCGCAAAACATACCTACTATGGTCGGAGGGTAAGCTGCCTGCCTGCCTGCCTGCCTGCCTGCGACGCCAAACATGAATCGAAGCCCTCACTTGCAGCACAGACGCCGCCACTCAAAACAAAACGATGATACTTCACTATTAGATGGCTACCCTACGTGTTCTGCGCCCCTTTTACCCGGACCACCACTGGTGTCTCTCCACACCACACCCAGTCTCCGTCTCCCCTTTTTAGCCAAAGCCGCAGCAGCAATTGAGGCGCGGGCCGAGACTACTACCGCCTCCTGCCCCCATCCCACGCATACCAGCCACAGACTTCCAAAACTCTTCTCTTCGATCCACAGGTAATAGGTATGTAAATGCACCACATATCGCAATTCGCCGTACGCAAACTATACCGTCTTTGAGTGTGAAGCCCGCTCTATGATGGAGCCACGACCCCGTTATCAATCTCCCACTCTCGTTCTCGTCCTGGCCCCGAACATCTCTCTCCCCCCTCTCTTGCACACGTCGCGCATGTGCTCGTTGTTCTAGCTCAGCAGTAGCCTCGCCCGTTAGTCAACGGCCGGGCTTTACCCCGCCTGAGGAAGCTTGAGCATTCTACAGGGCGTATGGGTTGAGCGACCGGATGGTCAAGCACCTAAACAAAACAAATCATGTCAGCCCGCAGTCCTCTTCCTCACACACGCAATCACCCATCATGGCTGGGCAGAAACTTACGGCGGGCTCTTGCTGAGGTCCGTCTTGAGGATGACCGGCACGCGCGTCATCTCGGTCACGTCCTGGATGTACTCGCCGCCCTCCTCGCGCAGCTTGAACAGGCGCAGGTACTTCTCCTTGTTGGTCAGGCGCGTCTCTGGCACGTCGGCGGTCGGGACCTTGGAGTCGGACCGGGTGCGGTGGAGGCCGGCCGACGAGCGGGTGGGCGAGCCCGGCACGCTCTGCGTCGGGCGCTCAGCCAGCGACGCGCCAGCCATGGCCTCGGTGAGGTCGGAGCCGTTGTCGGACGCGTTCTCGTCATCGTCGTCGAACAGCGCCTCGACGGCGTCCGTCGACATGGTGCCCGTCTCGGTCTGCTTGCGGGTGGCCTCCTCGCGCTCCTTCTTGGCGCGCTCGGCCTCCTCGGCCTGGCGGGCGGCGGCGAACGCGTGGGAGACGCGCTGCGACATGGCCGCCTTGGGCCGCTCGTCCTCGGGCACGTACGCCGAGCTCGGCACGCCCTTCTCCCAGTAGAGCTCCAGGACGCGCTTCTCCTTGCGGAACTCGGCCTTCTTGAGCGGCAGCTGGTCGCAGTGCACCCGCTTCTCGAAGCCCCACTCCGGGATCAGCACGTCAAAGGCCGACTCGTACACGCAGAGTACAATGCCTTCGCTGATCAGGTCACCGTTAGCCTCTTGGCGTGTCTTGTCCATGGCGCGGCAGGCTTCGATGTGAATGCTCTGTTCCTGCGCGTTCTGGGCCGAATCCTTCTTGGTGTTGCAAGCCTCAACCACCTTGACGAGGGTCTCCACATCGTCGTTGTACTCAACCTTGCCTTCCGAAAGGACAGAGTCCAGTTGACGATGCACCAGGACGTCGGCATAGCGCCTGGTAGGGCTGGTGAAGTGCGTGTACAGTGGCAAATTGAGCGCGTAGTGAGCCCACAGGTGCTGAGCCGTCTTGCCCGCGATGAAGTACTTGGCACGCTGCATGGATTTGAGGAGCAGCGTCTCCATGCCCTTCCTGACGTCGGGGTCTTCAACGCGGAAAAGGCTGGTCTGGAGTGTGCCGCTGCTGGAGACATCGATATCATAGCCAAGCGCCGTCATACGTTCCGCAAACGTCTGCAGACGGCGAGGGCTGGGCGCGGACTGCCTGCGCAGAAGTGCCTTGTCGGGAAGGGCGCGCGCCAGGCGTTGCGCCACGTACGCGTTGGCCTTATGCATGAGTTCCTCGACCATTTCCGTCGCGGAGGTGGTGTCGAAGAGACTATGCTTGACCGGGATATTCTCGTCGTCAAGCTGCTGCAAGAGCCGGAGAGGAGCGACGGCCTCACCTCCAGCACCAAGGCGTGCTTCGCGAAACTTCTGAGTAAGGACCTGTAACTGATTGTTAGCGACATCCTCACTCGCCTGTCTTCCCACGCGGGCGTGGTAAACGTTAAACGGAGATTTACGTTGAGAAGTTGAACATCCTTGGCCTCCACGGCATCATGATTGAATCCAGCAGCGCCAGACAGAGCCTGGTCCATCTGCGAAAGCGAGAGCTTGCCGCCGCTCTTGACGATGCCCTTCCCGATCCACGTGTCGCCCTCGGCAACAGCGCCGGTGTGCGGGTTGACGTGGAACACCACGGAGACGGTGAGGCGATCTTCCTTCGCTGTGAGCGAGCAGACCTCGCTTGAGAGCTTGGGCGGGAGCATGGCGCAGAACCTGTTCACCAGCTGGACGGCCGTGCCCCGCTTCTTGGCCTCACGGTCAATCAGCGAGTTGGGCTTGACGAAGTGCGTGACATCCGGCACGTGGACGCCGACCTCGATCTTGCCGTCGGGCAGCGACTTGATATGAACGCCGTTCCCAAGCTCGACCGAGCCGTCCAGATCGAGCGTGAATACCTTCTCGTTCCGGAAGTCCCGGCGAGCGGCGATGGTCGCCTCATCCTCCTTGGCGATGGTCCAGTCCTGGAGCCCGACGCTACGCAGCACGGCGTCGGAGAAGTCGTCCGACGAGAAGTTGTTGTCCCGGAGCAGGGCATCTGTCTCAACCTTCAGGTCGCCCATCCTGCCAAGCTTCTCCACCAGAGTGCCAAACGGATGCAGCGAGGTAATGGGCCAGCGCTTGATGCATGCGACAAAGATCTGGTCCGCATAGTCCTGGTGTTTCTCGACGAAGTCGCGGGGGGCCTGCTCTGTCGGGATAGCAATCAAGGGAACTCGCTTATCGGTCGGCTTAAACCACACGATCTTGGGCTTCTCCTGTGCGCGGGGCTCCTGGTGCCGCGACATGCTGCCGTCTCGCGCGGCCCGCTCAGCCTCTTGCTTCTCCTTGGTCGCCTGGCTGCTGGGACGAAGCAGGCCGAGCGTGCCGGAGAACATCTGTCCGGCCACGCGCTCAACAACGGCGACAATGTGACCAGCGTAAAGCGGTTTCTGCTCGTCGTTGATTTCTTCCTCCTCGACGAGAAGCAGGCTCTGGCCCTCGACCTCGACATCATCGTTCTTCTTCTGGGTGGGACGCTGCCGGAGACTGCCACGGCGGCGGATACCGCCCTCCCCGGCATCGTTGTCATTGCCATTGCCGCCAGCCTGGCTGGTACCAGCGGTAGAACCGGAACGCGTGTCAGTAATATCCTTGCGCTTCTTCTTTTCCTCCTTCTCACGCTTCTGAGACCAGACCTCGTCAACGTCGAGGAGCTCGACGGCAACCAGGTCACCCTCGAGCGCGCGGTTACGGTCCTTGCTGCCGCAGATGAAAATGTCGGCGTCCAACAGACCATCTTGGGTTGAGACGTAGGCATCACTCCGGTTCTTCTTGTTCACGCGAAGAATGCCCGAGACGAGTTGCCCGTCGCCCAGGAGAGCAGGAAGCGTCGCCTGGGGCAGGTATGGGGTGAAAAGAGTCTTGCGTTGTTGCTGTTGCTGTTGCTGCTGGGGTTGCTGTCCTCCCAGCTGAGGAGCGTGTTGGCTTGCCTGAAGGCCTGCCATGTGCTGACCATTCATGGTCGCGACCTGGAGAGCCTGCAGCTGGTTGAGCTGCATGGGGTTGAGTTGCTGTCCGGCATAGAGACCGGGAATCATCATCTGACCGGGAAGCTGCATCAGCTGGGGCTGGCCAGGGAACTGGAAGGCGCCCAAGTTCGAGACGGACTGGTGGCTGACCGAGCCACGGCTGCGGTGGCCGGGCTGGAATCCGGAGCCCTGAGTCTGGCCGGTGCTTCCCGTCTGATCCTGGCCCTGGTTCTGGCCTTGAGTGCGCCAGTTGCTGTCAAAGTTGCGAGAGGAGGTGCGAGCATGGCCACCTCCGCCACCACCACGGCGGGGGAAGTCGCCGCCAAAGCCGCCGCGCCCGTTGGCGCCAACGGCCATGCTCTGGCTGCGACCGTGACCACCCCGGCCGCCGCGGAAGGACGGAGCCGGCGCCTGCTGGACTTCAGCCGCGGGCGGGGCGGGGGCTAGACCCTTGGCCTCGTCCTCCGGCCTTTCGGCGGAGCCCGAGGCGCCAGGACCCGGAAACTGGAAGCCGGAGGTGGTGCGCTTCTGCTGGGCAATCTCAGCGGCCTTCTTGGCATCAGCCAGAGCCAAGGAGTGACGCCTCTGATGACCGCCACCAGCGCCGCCACCACCGCCACGACCTCCGCGGCCGCCGGTATTTTCCCGGCCCTGTCCTTGCGAGTTATCAAAGCTTCCGAAGGCGGAACCGGACGCACCCGACGAGGGTGCCGGAGGAGGGCCCATGCCCATGTTGGGGAGAGCCGACTGATTACGGCGATGTGACAGGGGCTGTGTTGGCGTAGCCAGGGGCACGTTCTGCGGCGCGAGCTGCGGGTAGGTTGCGGTTTGGAGGCCCAGACTGCCCATGGTGGGTTGGAGGGGAGCGTAGACACCGGCGCCGGGCATCATGTTCATCTGCTGATAGGTAGCTTGTAGCTGCTGTTGCTGTTGCTGCAGGAGCTCGATCTGCTGCTGAATGGCCAGCTGCTCCACTGCGACGAGAAGCCCGGTTAGCATTCATCCAATGGCCAGGGCATCACAATCCGGCCAAAGAAGACCGGACGGAGAAGGGAGTGTACGGCCGCACCCCGGCCCGATGTCCGTTAGGTAAGCCTTCGCGAGCAATACGAACGCGAGAGCGTAGAGGAGGGGCAATTGGGCAAACGCAAACAGCAACTTACTGGCGGGGTTCGCGTACATACTCATCAGAGGAGTCAACTCCGATGGGCTTCGGCGATGGGCGATGTGCAGCCGGCGGCCAGCAGGACCGGGAACGCCTCCAGGCTGAGGCTGCTGTGTGTGCTGGACATGCTGCTGCTGTTGCTGCTGATCCATGGCGGCGGTGGGTATTCACAGACAGCGGGGAGAAGCTCGCAAGTGCTGGATTTTGATTAGCGGTGCAAGCACGCTGGGGGTGTGCAGGCCGGACTATGGTCGGATGCGTATTGCGAGGAGCAGTCGACAGAAGCTGGAGGTGTATGTTGTGGTGAAGTGCTGTCTTTTTCGGGGGGTTTTGCTTGGCGGCGGCGCTGCTCGCGCGGGCAATCTGGTGAAAAAGATCCGGACCCAAGGAGGTTAATGAGAGATTGGAAAAAGCCAGGAGGGAGTGTTGTCAAGAGAAATGACCGGGTTGATGGCGGTAGCCTGATGGCAGAAGCCTAGAGGGGACAAAATTGGGGGTTGAAGGAGGGTGCGAGTGAGGAGAGACCCAGTGGGTGGGCTGCAAGTGGTGATGACGATGAAGGCAGCTGGAGGTGCGGTCACTGCAAGTGGAAAGCGGGAAGGATGGATGGATGCTCCAGGCCTCATCTGGGTTGCTGGCTCCGTGCTCCAGTGCCTCAAGCAACGCTAGCGCCGCCAGCTCCCCAAAGGAGAGAGGAGGCAGAAAGTGGGGCACTGATTCGAGCAGAGACCACGAGGAGGGGCTTGACGACGGGACCCCTGCCCAAACACCTCACAGCTTCGTCAACCAGGAAAGAAGCTCTCTCCAAACTGCTCTATAAATTGCAGAGTAATTGTTGACCTCATTACCTGCCTAGTTATCGTATTATCTGGCCCGGTTTCTTAAGCAAGCATTGCCTTGTCAAGCTTTGGAAGACACCTACCGAATCATTTTACATTTTAAGGTACTGTTTCCAGTGAGTCAGGAGCTTGCGTCTCCTGCCAGCTTTGTCTGTGGAAAAACGGGGGGGGAGGCTGCCAAACCCTCAGTCTCGACGTTCAGGGGTCGACTGTGCCTAGGGGACGAGCTAATAAACCTGGTGGTTTCCACACTTCTCCTGGCTAGCGAGGCTCCAACAGCTGATCACGAGCGGCTAGTGACCGGGAGGCGCGACGGCATGGCATGTTTCGGCACCCAAGTCTCGGGCCAGCGAAACTACAGAATTCCTACCCGGGACAGGCCGCCGATGTCACATCCAGGCGGTGCCTTTGTGTCTCTGCCGTCTCGTCAGTTCCTATGGACATCCTATGTACTCGTTGCAGCAGGCTGGCGCTGATGGTATGTTCGATGTCGATGACTACGATTGACTGCGTTTACTGCCGCTCGGCCGCATTTTCCACACATTTCGGTGGTCATGCGCTCAGATATGGCTGGACTGTTTGTGTCTTGAGGCCTTGCCCTTCAGTCGCATAGACAGATCGATGCAGGTGGGCAGCCCCACAGGGTTAGGGTCGTGATTTACGAATCCGGCATTAGCCGCCTGTATGAGCGGCTCGCTGCTTGACCTTGGGTGGCTCGGGTGGACAGCCGCAAACACTTGGAGGGTGAATCTAGACTGCTTAGACTGCGGCGCGCATACTTCGGACGCGGACGACTTTCGCGACGCCCTAGCTACCGCGACCTGCCACTTGCCGAGAACATGGCATAATAGACGACGGGTCAAGCCGCAGTCAACAGACCATTGCACCCCTACAATGGCAGGATCTTCGCCCCACCGCCCGTTGAGCCACCACCGGGCGAGTCCCTCGCGATCCGTGCTCGACGACATTATCGACGACGACAGGAATTCGGAGGCGCGACACAGGTACCTCCTTGAAGCCGCGAAGAAGGAGCATGACCGGGTCAGAGAGGATGCGGAACGGGTGTATCGGGAGCAACTCCAGAGGGAAGAGAGGCAACGCCTTCTCGACGAGCGCCGCAGGGAGGAGGAGAGAATCAGACTCGAGCAGCAACTCGCCGCCGAGCGCACGAGGATCAATGCTCTCAAGGCGACCAAGGTGGCAATTCCGCCTCCATTACCAGATCCTAAACCACCAGCCCCACCAACAACCAACGGGATAGCACCCGGCCCTACCACGGCGACCAACAGAGTACCAGCGGAGACGGATGGGGCGACAGCACAGCCGACGGTCAGGCCTGCGACAGCGAGCATACCAGTATTGGCTGCGCCGAAGCCGCAGGCAACCACCGAGACTGCTGCTGTCCCTCCGAAGGCCCCCGAGCCAGCGAAACCGACGACCTCAGCCCTAGGCGTTGGCTCTCTGTTGAATACTGCGCTGCTACCAAATGGCAACGCCCCGGCTGCTAGCACATTTCGCGTCGCCGTTCCGCCGTCTGCGCCGGCGCGCCCAGATAGGTATGCTGAGATTCACAAAAGCCTCAAAGCGCTGCGGAAATACATGGCCGAGCAAGCCAAAACCAACCGAGCGCTCAAAGAAAGAATGGGCGACATGCGGAGAGAAGTACGGAAATCTGTTGGGCAACTTACTGTGTCTTCGGGAGTTGCCGGGGTAAACAAGACGCAGGTACGCGACCACACTTGAGCAATTGAATGTTCCCTTGCTAACCCAACCTCGACAGCAACAAAAACTCGTCCAGCTGATGCGCGAGGCGCTTTCAAACCAGGTGCAGTCGCAGCTGATGGACCCCAACAACTTCTTATGCGAGCCGAGGAATCCAGTCGAGGGAGCCACGCACAACGAACCCGCTTTGCCATCAATATTTCTCTACCTCATCAACATCTTTGCAAAGGCTGCCATTTCGCAGTTTATCAACGAGGCCGGGGCGCGGCCCGAGACGGCGGACCCGGTCGGTGTCTGCGTTGCTGCGACGCTTTCGGAGCCAGACTTCCTCTGGCGCGGTGCGTCACTGATAGACATCTTGCTCGCTAAGCTCCGGATAGTCTGCCCGGTCCTGTTTGGCTATCGCGGCAGCGAGAAGACGGAACAGGGGCGGCAGAGGCTGGGCTGGTGGAAGGACAATGGGCGGTGGGTCACGGAGCAACAGCACATGGATCGCATGACGGGCCTCGGGGCCGGCTTCGCGGCCATTTCGCTGCGGAAGTTCGCGGTCTCCAAGAAGGAGAATCCTTACCCTCCGCGACACTACTGGACGGCCATGGCGCGGATTGTCAACACGCCGGCACCAGAGATCTCCAACACGCAATGTGTCGTGTTGAAGTCCATGGTGGAGAACTACGAGCAGAAGTTCATTGAGTTCTACGGAACGGCCGCCCTCGCGGCGCTGCGGACGGCCTTGATTGAGTTCCCCGCCAGAGCACCGCAGAAATCGGCAGCTGTGAACTCATTGGAGGTGTTGGCTCAGGTGCTCAAGCGGGACACGGGCTTGGAACTTGGATAGATAAACTGGGTTGGCCGGTCTGATTGCAGTATGCGAAGGCATCTAGCGAAGCTGCGCGAAAGGGCCGGTTGCCGGCCCATCACCCGCTTGGTGGGCTTAGACAGGATGGGAAGGAGGCCTGGAAATTATACGCATCGCCGCACCGCATGTAGCCCAGTTGTAGTACGTATGGGGATTTACTCAACAACTTAGATAACAGAACCAAACCCAGAACGCCGAGTTCAGCGAGTCCCACCCTGTCTACCCATCTACGCTCGGAACCGTGCAGGACGCCGTCTCTGCAAAAGCATTGTCCCAGCCGGCTGACCAGGCCCAGATAACAAAAACAAAGCCCACTATCCCAAGCCTCATAACACCAACAGCAGTATCAACAACACAATCAGTACCACAATCAGCACTCCGATGCAACAACTACTCAACCGGTCCTCATTCCGCCGCATCACATACCGCAACTTCTCCATGCCCGTCTGCAGCCGCCCGCCGACGCGGTCCGCCAGCTCATCCACAACCTCAAGCATCTCGACCTGCTCCTCCAGCTCGCGGCCCATGTCATCCGCCTGCCGCCGCAGGTTCCCCACCGTCTGGGACACCCCGTCCAGGTGCTCGTCCTGCTCGCGCATCATGACCTGCTGCTGCTCCTGCTCGAACTCGGCCGCGTAGTCGCCCCCTTCGCCGTCGGGCATGGCGAAGGAGGACGGGTCCGGAAGGTCGCTCCCGCCGCGGCGCGAGGAGGGCGAGGTGGTGGCTTTGGCCAGTTCCTCACGCATGTCGTCGACCTCGCCGCCGACTTCCTGGACGAGGCGCTGGCGCCGCGCGACTTCGGTCGTGGAGAGGCCATATTGGGACGGGTTAAACTCGACGGCTTTGACAGATGCGACTAGGTCGGCGAGGTCTTCGGCGAGGGAGGTTAGGGAGGACTCGAGGTCGGCGCGGGCGGACGCGAGCTCCGGCGAGGCCGGCGAGGTGGTGAGCGAGCGGATGCGCAGGTACGAGGTGAAGAGGGAGCGGGCGGATTGCAGCTGGCTGAGGACGTCTCTGTTGGGTGTTTGTTAGTGTGTCGGTTTGTTGGTGTTTTCATTCATGTGCCCGTGCAGGGGAGGACGCACTGCTGGACCTGGAGGAACGGATCCTCCTCGTTCGTGGAGGCCATCATCCCGCTGCGTCGTGGGTCGCGCTATAGGGCGGGCTGTGGCGCATCCAAATGCTAGGATGTGCGCATATCGCCCGGCTCTGTGTCGCAAGTGAGCGTGGTTGTCGGGAGTCACTGTTAATGTTGCTGAAGGATGACGTTGCACAGTTGCGGCCACAGAGGTGCCTGCCCTGGGCCTTGATGATTCCCTAGCCTCGACAGGGTGTCTAAACCGATGGGTCGGGGTGGCTGCAGCCTGCCACAGCTGCTTGCGTGGACCCCACAATTCGCCATCTGCAACCTGTCGCAGCACGGAGCAGGACCCCTGTCCTCCGTCCCGCTAACGACTGGATCTTGGGGGGTTGAACAGTGCCGTTGAGTTGAAACGTAGCTTCAACGAGGATCTGCCTTTCCTCCTGCTCGATCCAATTGACTTGGATCCATCCTCCTTCCCTCCATCACCACCCAGTCCTGCCGTCAGACACCAGAGACAGCACCAGAAATACCGCCCAACATGTTCAGCGTCAAGCGCCTCGTTCTCGCTGCCTCGGTGGCGCTCGGCGTCGGCCTGATGGTCGCGCAGCCCGTCGCTGCCGCCAAGGGCCCCAAGATCACCCACAAGGTGTACTTCGACATTGAGCACGGCGATGAGCCTCTCGGGCGCATTGTCATGGGTCTCTACGGCAAGACGGTGCCCAAGACGGCCGAGAACTTCCGTGCGCTGGCCACCGGCGAGAAGGGCTTCGGCTACGAGGGCTCCACCTTCCACCGTGTGATCAAGCAGTTCATGATCCAGGGCGGTGATTTCACCAAGGGCGACGGCACTGGTGGCAAGTCGAGTGCGTATCTTCCAAATCTGTTCTGTAATGTGGTTGTTTGAGCCCGAATGCTGATAATCCGCGCAACAGTCTACGGCGAGAAGTTTGAGGATGAGAACTTCAAGCTCAAGCACACCAAGAAGGGTATCCTTTCCATGGCCAATGCCGGCAAGGACACCAACGGCTCCCAGTTCTTCATCACGACCGTCATTACCTCGTAAGTGGCCGGCCACAATCTGCATGGAAGCGGTTCAGCAGCCGGCGCGTTTGCTAACACTGGTCGGTCACAGGTGGCTCGACGGCCGTCACGTTGTCTTCGGCGAGGTCCTCGAGGGCTACGATATCGTGGAGAAGATCGAGAACGTCGAGACTCAGCCCGGCGACAAGCCCCTGAAGACGGTCAAGATCGCCAAGAGCGGCGAGCTGGAGGTTCCCGCTGAAGGTATCCGCTCGGAACTCTGAAGTCCCTCCTCATTATGTGCCGTTTTCTTCTATCCACCTTCACGATCGATTTTGTAGGGGATACGTGCACATAGCACTGCGGGATGGACTTTTGTGTTTCGACAATACCAAGCTACCATTCACAGCTGCTCAAATCATTGGATGCCTGTGGGACGATGTGCTGATTGTTGGTTCTCCCTTCGCACCTGTCCAGACCCAGATTCGCCTGTAGCAGGCACCGAAGAGAAGCCCCATACCACCAAGCCAACCGCTGCTGAAAGTGGAACCGATGAGAAGCCCCATACAGACAAACAGGCTGCTGCTGGAACTGATTCTGAGGAGGATTTCCCGTTCCTGATCAGGTTTGCGCTCTTCGGTATCGTCGTGGCCGTGTTGGCGGTGTGGTTCCGTTTTTTTAGGGGTGATCAGAAGCGCGACAACATTGGCTACGAAAAGACGCGGGCGTAATTCGTAGAAGACAGTTTCTCTTTTAAATTCGGTTGCTCTTCTCGAAACGTGATGGAACGGGCAACTCGAGATCTCCGTTAGATGCATGAGGTGGCCCCCGCTTCAGGCATTTGTGATTTTTCATGCACACGACCACATCAAGCCCGCCCAGGCGCATTTGCTCAGTCAAACAACACCAGCTGGACGAGATTCAACATGAAAGTTCTTACATTGAATTTCCTGACCTGCGCGGTCAAAACGTGCAAGGCGTCGTCCGACTCGTTCCCGCTGCACCCCAAAGATGCCGAGCTTGTCAGCGACGATGTCGAGCTCAACCCTCAACTTCTGATCAACTTGCTGCCTCGTATTGACTGGAACGCGTTGCGGACAACGTCTACAGAGGCAAGTAGTTAACTGTTAAGACTTTTTGACCTGTGCGCCTGAGTGATGCAACCAGTCTTTTCTGCATTCTTCCACCCGGTGATCATGAGCTCATCTCTAGCCTGCATCTTTTCCTCTCACTCTTTAACTCACCTCTACGTGTACTTCGTCCCGCTAACCAGTCACACAGTTGGGCTTTCCTCAACTACCCGAGCAGCCCCCTACTGCCGAGGAGCTTCAGAGCGACGAGAAGACGCTTAAAGATCTGCACACACTGCTCATGGAGACGCAGATCAACGAAGGCAAGCTGGTATGTGGACACTGTGGTCATGAATATGCAATTCGGGAAGGCATCGCCAACTTCCTCCTGCCGAGCCATTTGGTATGAGCGGAAGATTGGAGGCAGGCTAGGAAATAGAAGGGGACTAGGCACAGGCATACTCTCAATTCTCACGGCGTTTACGATCATGAACTCTTCCAGGATGAATACCATCGGATATTCTCCGGCATTGCCGGATAGCACTCTGGCCTTGCTGGTGGCATCAGACACCAGAAAATGCCGCTGATCACCACACAACAACAATAACTAGTCAGCGACATGGTGCGAAGGACAATATGCTAAAGTGGAAGACAGAGGTCTACATTTACCAACAAGAAAACATGCCGGCGCCACCCAACTCCAAACCAAGAAAACCTGTTCAGGCCCACCAAATCAGGCGAAGCCGCATTCACTCCCGTCGCGGTGCAGACACGCTATGTTACATCTTCTGCTTCTGCGCAGCTGGCCCCATCTCCTTGTCGAACGCGCCGTATGACACGTCCAAGCTAGCAATCGCCTTGAGGCCAACGCCCAAGATGGACAGAAGGATCCCCAGGACAATGAAGGACATAAAAATGCCTGTTTCTCTGCATCAGCAAAGGCCCGTCCAATAACACAACAGTAAGACGCAACTGACCTGGCGTAAAGAACTGGTACTTCTCAAACAGCGGCAAGCTCGAGGTCGAGTTCGACTTGTTTCTCGCCACGAGGACCGGCTCCTCAGCCCAGCGCTTCATGTCCATGTGCACCGGTTCCGCGAAGTCGGGCTGGTACGCCTTGAACTCGTTCGGGTCTGAAAACACCATGACGGTGTAGTCATCATCCAGCACATCCAGCAGTTGGCCCAGCTCATGGTCTGTCCGCCGCACCCACAATTAGCATCTTCGTTCCCCAAACCAAGCCGCGAGGAGCCGTGAGAATAAGCATACCATTATCACCCAACAGCGCCCCCCTCTCCCCCTCCCTCCCCTCCACATCCGACACAGCCGGCAGATGCTTCAGCTCAACCCGATCGACCTGCGCCTCCACCCCTTGCGCCGCGCACACCTCAACCACATACTCCGCCAGCGGCCGGCCCGAGACCTGGCCAATCACCTCGGCGACGCTCCAGCTAGTCCCATGATCCCGCCGCTGCTCCAGCGCGCGGCACAGGTTCGGCAAGCGGCAGCCGGCGGTGCGGTCGTTGAAGTCGGCCGCGTGCATGTTGGGCTGCGAGACCAGCACGTACCGCCCCGTGGGACATGACGCGAGCAGCGACTTGGCGGCGGCGAGGACTTGCGACGAGGTCTGCAGCTGTACGGGGGCAGGTGACGATAATGCTGGGAGGCTGCGATGGGGGTTGGGCTGGGTTAGCACGGCGCTTTGCGACGACTCGGGTGTTGTGTTGGAGGGGGCAAGTGACGGGGTGCGGGCGGTCGTACTTGGCTGTGGAGAAGAGGATGAATGGCGAGGAGTCGGAAAAGGCCTGCACGCGTGTTGCCGTGCAGGCCAGTAGTGTTGCTGCTGTGGAGGGCTTCATGGTGGTGGTGATGCCGAGCGGTTGCGTCGGCTGTGGGCGGCGGGCGGTTTGGTGTCGCTGAGACCAAAGTGCAGGGTTGCGGGCAGGCGCAGCTCTCGGAGCTTGGATGGATGATGCGGACGGGGCGGTGAGACATGGCAGAACCTCCTGATAAGCCGAGCGTGCGTGGGACAAGCGGCAATCGCTCAGTAATTTTACAGGCCGCTCGGCACCACTTTGCGACAAGCTCTACGAAGAAGCCGGTGCAAGAGATTCAACATGTTCGCGCAACCGAGGGTACGGAAAACGGCGCCGCCGCCACCAAAGAAACGAAAGACGGCGCATGCGATTGAGGAGATCACGTTCGACAGAGATGCACGCACCGAGTATCTCACGGGGTTCCACAAGCGCAAGCAGGCGCGGATCAAGCATGCGCAGGAGGTAGCCGAGCAGAAGGCGCGGCAAGAGAGGGTCGAGATGCGGAAGCAGGTGTGTGTCAGTTCTATATGGCCAATCGGAGCTACTGTGTTGACATTCTGGGTGCAGATCAGAGAAGAACGGAAACAGGCCGTCGAGGACCACGTCCAGGCCATTACCAAGATCCTCCGCGAGGCCGAGCACGCTGGGACAGGAGAGCAAAACCAGGACGGGTCGGACGAAGAATGGGGAGGTTTGTCCGACGCAGACGTACCAGAGGCGCCGATTGATCTAGAGGAGGAATACATCGACGAGGACAAATACACGACTGTCACCGTGGAGGCAGTGAGTGTGAATCGCGACGGGCTGCATAAACCAGAACTGGACCCGTCATCAGATGATGAGATTTCCCAACCGGAAGCAGGTGATGGCGAGCAGCACGAGCAGGGCCAGGAGGAAACTTCCAAGCGGCAGAAGGACTCGGCCAAAAAGAGCAAGAAGAAGTTCCGATACGAGAACAAGTTTGAGAGAGACGTGGAAAACCGGAAACAGAGGGCAAAGCGGAGGAAAAGATAGACTAGTTGGACTTGGCTCCTGGGCGCCCTTAAGTCCAGAATTGCAAGAAGGGTTCCCACGCAGACGTAGCGTGAAGGGCTGTCTGTATGTGTGATTGTTCTGTCGCAACACTTCCTAAGTACCTGGGCAGCGCTAATGACCGGTCCATCTCCAACCGTCATCCACCGACGCGACTGGCCACACGAATGGAATCAGATCCCCGAGGAATACACAGCTCAACGTAGCGAACCCGCCGCCCAACCGAAATGGGTTCCGCTCAGATGGTGTTGATCTCGTTCTGGAAGTCCTCCAGCTCCTTCTGCACCGTCGCGTACTTCTTGGCCATCTCCTCGTACTTGGCCTCCCACTGGTCGCGCTCCTGCTCGAGGGCCTGGACTTTCCGCTCAAAGTGGCCGGCCTTGACGTCGGTCTGCCGCAACCTGTGGGGAGAGGAAGGAAGTCAGCAAAGGAGCGGGCAGCGTTAAGGGCATCCGGAGTCACCGGCTCACTTCTCGTTGGCCTCACGCAGAGTCCTGTCAGCTTCCTCGGCCTCTTCCTCGAGAAGTTGGAGCCTTCGAGTCAGCGTTTCGTTCTGGGTTCCGTGCTGCTGGCCCTCGCTGGCGGCAGCCTTGAGCTCCTTGACTTGCGTCTCGAATTTCTCTACCTCAGTCTCGAGCACGCTGTTCTTATGCGTGAGAGAGATAATCTCCTGCTCCTTCTGGAGGTTCTCCTGTTCAAGCGTCTTGACCTTGGTCTGCAGCTCCTCGACCTTGGCTGCCGACTCCTCCGACTCCAGGCGGAGCTGGTTCATTTTCTAAAGGCGCGCATCACGGCGTCAGCAACTTCCAGGGCCGTGATAATCAGACTTATTTCGTAGGATCGTGCGAGCAAGTATGCAGCGCATCGCCAGATCGGCGACCGCCGTTTGTCGCTTCGGGGGATGCCCTGGGTGAACCCAATGGTGGGGCCAACCTGGAAACAGGGGTCCAGCTTCCAGGAGTGCGCGCAGAGACTCACCTCCTTGATGCGATCCATGATGAAGGCTGGTTTATTCTGGCGCTGTAGGCTTTGAGCAGGAGATCAGGATAGGGTTCGAGGGCAAGAAGCGTCGCAAAGTGGATGTCGCGGCTCGTGGTAGGGGGTTGGGGGGAAGAAGTCGGTGGGTGCGGGCAGCCAGGCGTTGGTGGAGGAAATGAGGACTAGCGAAGTGCCCCTCACCCTGCTTCCATTTGCTGCGGCGGGTGCACTCACTTGTCTGATCGACCTGGCCCGGCTAATGGTGGGGTCACCTGCAGCTGCGCCGTTGCTGTGCCAACCTCAACCGTGCATTTCCGAAATCCACTCGAGCCACGCGACGCCAGGAGCATTCGTTTGTCTCCATCACGTTCTAGACATCGAGATGGCCAATCTGCGCTCCTGATAGCAACCATCAAATTGGCCTCGACACCACGGCAAAACGCCAGCTGGGGGCTGTTCCCAGCGTCGCGCAACGATGCTGACGGTTCACAAGGATCAGGAAAACCTGTATACGCAGCAGACGGTCAGAAAGAACGGCAATGGCTTCGTTAAGGTCGGGAGGCAGGCTCTGGTGACTCCAGCTGGTTTGTTGCGCCCTTTGCATTCGGTGACACAGCTCTCCATCTCACAATGCACGCTACAGAGCCTCGAACCGCCCGGGCACCTCTAGGAAACAAGACTACCAACGCAAAGGCTAGGGCGACACAACCGATCCCTGGCACCAAACCGGTTGCGCGCGAAGTTGAAAAAACCATCATCAAGCCAAGCGGCGAGGATGAAATTGAATATGCGCCTCCGAAGCCGAAAGACCTACCGTACGAATCCGACGTGTTCCCCGATGGCGTGTTGACTTTTGAGGGGCTGAAGCCCGAGAACCTATTCAAAGGCTACTATCAGTACTATCACAACCGTGTGGATGGCCAGGGAAAGACGGCCATGGAACGCGAGATGGAGCAGCGGCAAAAGCGAAGCTTTGAGCGCGGGGAGGCGCAGATCCGGAAGGACATGGAGGAGTTTGACTGGAGCATCGGCGACATTCCGGAGAGCAAGAATGTCTTCAAGACCAAGAGCACCGCGCCGTCGGCCATGTCTTCATCCGCAGGGATCAAAGCCGCACGTCCCGCGATCCGACAACCATCAACAATCGCATCCAGGAAGGCAGCATCTGCTTTGGCCATGGCACCACAGCCACGCGGTGCGCTGCAGCCAAGGCAGACCACCGCAAAGACAACCGCAGCGCCGGGCGCGCCCAGCAAAGGATTCCTCCTGCCAAAACGGAAACCGATCCAGAAAGTTGATGAGCCCAGCATCCCAGCCAAAGAGCGGGTAGCGGCGGCAGTGGCTTCGCGGAGCACGGTGGGCTACAATAAAGGCCGGTCTGTGTCCTCCCTTGTCCACAGCAACGGCGCCGCGGACTCGATCAGCCGGCAACCTCAGACTGGTCCCAAGCCCCGGACGCTAGTTCGATCCGTGAGCAGCGCGTCGACAAGCTCAGAAGCCACGATCACGCCGGCTCGGTTTGCCCAAGCCTCCTCAGCATGGAAGAAGCCAGACTTCCTCTCGATCTTCGACGCCGACGACGACGAAGACGGTCTGGGCGGCGGTATGCCCCCGGTGGATGACGACGATGAAGACTTCCAGCTCACCGTCAAGTTTGAGTGAGCTGGGTGTATGGGGTTATGGCCGGAGATTGTTCCGTAGGAGGTTGGCGTTGGCTGGGAAAGGCGTTTGGAAACGGGCCACAGGATGCGAACGTAGGGGTGGAAAGTAGTGCGCGCGCCTTGTACGGGGGAGACAGGGCACATTGGGAATTTGTTTACTGGGACACGAGGCGCCTGGAAGTGCTCGCAGAGAGCAGCAGTGTGGAAGTTTACCTGAAGAGCAGTCGGTCTGTTAAAGCTGTCTTGTTTCCTGAAACCCGGGCTGAACGGCCTGGGTCACTTCAACTTGCTGTATCCACCTAAAGTTGACAGGTTAAAAAAACCTCAGCTCTTATTGTGGAGTGCCATCCTTCGAATAAGTCTCGTTTGTCGATTCATTCATATCCCGTCATTGCTGATGCTGCTTAGTGAAGACATCTTTGTGCCAGCATGCTGCTGTGATTGATTGGATGACGCGTGATGAAGTGCGAGCTGTGCCCCCCACCAGCCCACCTCCCCACTTCCCCTTTCTCCAGCCCAGCCTCCGCTTGCAATCCTCCGCCTCAAACTCCAGCCACTGACAGCATCAGCAGCGCATGCCACGGTTGGCCTCCAAGCTCGGGCCACTTGGCATACGGACACCGCCAACCCGCTTCTGGTTTAGCGAGACAATGGGTGCTCGCGACTTCACACGCCCTGGTCTCGTCGTCCCTAAACTTTCAACTTCACGCCAGATCGCTACCCTCAAGGCCGCAACCCAGCCTCCCTGCCCGGGCGACTGTTCTTTTGCGAACGCGCACTAATATTCTGTGCGCATATTGCCGAAAACAATATTTTCCTCGATTTCACGTGAAGCGACGTGCTCGACCAAATTTCGCTCGACGGACGCTGTGCAGCGACGACAAAGCTCCTGTCGCGTGAACGGGCGCACGCAGACTCATGCGCGCGTAATCTCTCAACCACACCGCCCTCCCCCTCACCGGCACTTATGCATGGTTGCTTCCATAATTACCGGCGCCAAAGATGACGGTTGGAGGACGACGGCACCGGTAACCGTGACCCCTTCTCGCGATGACTCGCCCTGCTGGCGCGAGCTTCGCCCAGTTCTTCCCTGCCGCCCCGCGCGCCGCACGGGACAGGGCCACCGAGCGCGAAAGGGCGAAAATGAAAGCGCATGAGTTTTCTTCTGCGTCGCCAGCTGATATCAATGGTCACCGCACTTCGCTGAACTCTGCGGCATCATCCTCCCAACAATGCGACGTCGCTGCCAACGGCCGTGATGCAGCACACTCATTGACGGAGGACGCCGAGTCGCTTGCCGGAGACACTCTCAACACCGGTGGGTCAGCCAGCTCGCATGACAGCACAAGCTCTTCAGTCTTCAGCGCCCCCGCGCGGCCCAGCAACTCGGACGCCCTGAGAAGCTCAACTAGCCACCTCACCCCGCCCACCACCCTCGCTTCCCCGTCGTCAAATCTGTCCGCGACTGCTCGTGTCAAGGCGCAATCGACTACTCCTCGCCGTGTCGACGGAACGGACGGTCGCAGCCCGATGCCCAACGGATTCGTCCATCAAGCCCAGGCTGCCAGACGCAGCATGCCTGCCCGAGACCCCTCTCGCTCGATTCAAGCTCTCAGATGCAGATACGATCCTCTTCTAGATACGTCGGCTTCGAATCCTGACAAGAAGAAGGGCAAACCCGTATACAAAGAGTTTGGATTGGTACGTTCACACGTGATACTGCTACACCGAGGGGGGAGCGTCATCTTGGATCACGAATTGACTGGCTAATGCTGCGCATAGGGCAACCGAGATGACGCTCCCCCCTCAGACCCCCGCCTGGCCAAAGGCGGGAGGTTGAACTACATCAACGTCGATTTCCATCTTCCGAAAGCTCGCCTACGACACGCACCCTACAATCTGAAACCGTACAAGTACGACCCAAAAACCTCCTGCGGCCCTGGGCCACCCACCCAGATCGTAGTCATGGGCTTCAACCCTTTGCTTGCCTTCTCCAAGGTGACCGCCGTGTTTGCTTCATTCGGCGACATCGCCGAAAGCAGCAACAAGATGCATCCTGAGACGGGGAGCTACCTCGGCTTCGCGACGTTTCGCTACCGAGATTCGAAGCCGTGCCGGTCACGCCCGGTTTCGATACCCGCTGCTGAAGCCGCGAAGCGCGCGATCCGCGCGATGCACGGGAAGAGGATCGAAGCGAGCACAGTCCGCGTCGAATACGACGCCGAGGGGAGGAAGAGCTCCCGTATGCTGGAAGAGGTGCTGAGAAAGGGCAGTGAAGTGGCGCAGCGCCCGAGCGAGCCTAGGATTCCCACGGGTCCGAGACCCAAAGAGATGATTCCCGGCCCCCCAGGTCCCCCAGGTCCTCCCGGCCCTCCAGCTCTACCCGGTGCCCCCGGCCCTCCCCCAACCGCGCCTAGGGGACCCGCGGCACACCGGGGCTTGGTGAATGCCCAAGGCGTCTGGTTGCCCAAACCCCGGCCAGACTCGCTGATCGACGCCGAGCCCGTCGCGTCGCAACTCCAGCACGAACCATACATCTTTGTCGCGCACGAACACGTCCCCGTCATGCCCACCACTGTGGCGCACATGAAAAGGCGACTCAAAACCTTCGTGTTCGACGACATCCGGGCGGACAGGACGGGCTATTACATCGTCTTTCGAGATTCGGGATACGGACGAGCCGAGGCCGACCGCTGCTTCAGATCCGCTGACCGCACAGCTTTCTTTACATACACCATGGTCATGGACCTTCATCCGTATGGAACGGTGGGCAAGGCCCCAGACAGCTCCGAGGTCAGGCGGCGCAGTCGCACGCCGGACCGCAGGCGGATTGACGACAGCCGATCCCACCGCGAAACGGATGGCCCCAGGCGCGACGAGGAACGAGCCAGACGCGACGAACGAGAGCGCCGCAGGCGTGAAGAGGAGGCAGATCTGGAGGAGGAAAAGAGGCAGAGGGCCAAGAACTTTGACCCGGTGCTGGAGGCTACTGAAGTGGTTCTTCGGGAGATGCAGGAACATTTGATCAGGCACATCCGCACCAAGATCGCTGCACCAGCCCTGTTCCATTTTCTCGATCCCATCAACCACGCGGCCACGCGACGCAGGCTCAATATTGAGGATCCTATTAGCGCCAGGCTTCCCCCGATCGTGCTTGACGACCACGAAGACCGATCACCAGTCGGTACTCCAAACTCGAGGGGTGATCCCATTGAGCGACGAACAGCTCGTCTCGATGTCTCTGTGTTGCCGCGGATTCGCAAGGTCAAGAATACCGAACTCAATACCCGCAAGTATGGGTTCAATGACCCTTTCGCGCGCAACCGTCCGACCGCCAGGCGCAGCGCTTTCCGGTCTTTGCATTACCGCTTGAGAAGCGACAGCGAGGGCGAGTCAGAAGACGAGACCGAGAATGGCACGTCGCTCGGCAGAGACACGGAAGAACTCGAGTCTCGGCCTCGGAGCCGAATGGGCTCAGAATACGGGGTAGATAAGGACGACTACTCGTTCTGGGGCCCCGGCGAGGAGGACTCCATGACAGAGGCCAGCTTTGCTCTCAACGATGGCTCAACGCTACCCAAGAAGAGGAAGCTGGATCTCCAGGTGGAGACGGCCATCAAGCGGCAGAAGAAGACGGATGAAGAGCTCTTCGGCGTGGCTATCGACCGCATCGAGACCGAGTTTCCATCCAGAGAGGCTTCCCCGGAGGACATTGTTCTCCCAGATGCGGAAGTCGGCGATGACAAGGACACGGACAGTTCCCGGATGCCGACGCCGCTACCACCAGGAGCTAAAGCCAAGAAGAAGGTGGTTTCCAAGACGAAGAAGAAGTCAAAGAAGCAGCTGTTCGAGGAGCGTGAGGCTCTCAAACGGCAGCAACAAGAGATTTTTGAGCAAGAGGCGCTGCAGTCGGAGGAAGTGGACGAGGCCAAACCGACACCGGAGCCGAAGGCGGAATCGAAGAAGCCAAAGAAGCCAGAGGTTGGCGCAGAGGAGAAGCCAGATCTGGATGAGAACCTGTATCCATCCAAGAAGGTCTCCGTCCTGGAGCTTCCCAAAGGATTCACTTTTGATGTGGCGGCGCTGGAAGAGTTGGCGATTGGGGAACACGACCAGCCAGACGTTGACAAGCTTCGGAGGAGGTATGGCCGCGGCAAGATCGATGATCCCGAGCTCTGGCTATGGAAACGGGATCGCATTCGTGAGCTGAACTCGGCCCGCGAGTCGAGGAGAGATCCGGTCCGCATCGAGGGCTACTATGTGTCGAATCCCTCTGGCTGTGCCCGGACTGAAGGCGTCAAGAAGATCCTCAACTCGGAAAAGTCAAAGTATCTGCCCCACCACCTCATGATACAGCGAGCCCGGGAGGAGCGGCAGGCGCAGACTGGCAAGAACGCCAAGGATGCGGCGCTTGCCGCGGCAGAGGCCGCGAGACTGGCCGCGGAGAGCCTCGTCGCGAAGGGCAACTCGCGTGCCAACCGGGCCAACAACAGGCGGTTCGTGGCGGACCTCAACGACCAGCGGAGGACGCTGGGCCAGGACTCGGATGTGCTGCGGTTCAACCAGCTCAAGAAGCGCAAGAAGCCGGTCAAGTTCGACCGGTCGGCGATCCACAACTGGGGCCTGTACGCGATGGAGAACATACCCAAGGACGACATGATCATCGAGTACGTGGGCGAGGAGGTGCGGCAGCAGATCGCCGAGCTCCGCGAGAACCGGTACCTCAAGAGCGGCATCGGCAGCAGCTACCTCTTCCGCATCGACGACAACACGGTCATCGACGCGACCAAGAAGGGCGGCATCGCGCGCTTCATCAACCACAGCTGCATGCCCAACTGCACGGCCAAGATCATCAAGGTGGAGGGCAGCAAGCGGATCGTGATCTATGCGCTGCGGGACATCGCGCAGAGTATGTCGTCTTCTCTTCTCTTTGTCCATACCTTCTCTTTGTTCATTCAGTTGGGGAGTATCCGCTAACAAGCAATCGCACACAGACGAGGAGTTGACCTACGACTACAAGTTTGAGCGCGAGATCGGCAGCACGGATCGCATCCCTTGTTTGTGTGGCACGGCAGCGTGCAAGGGCTTCCTTAACTGAGCAGTCTACCTTATCTCGGCGATATCTTCCCAACGGATCGCCCTTGTCCTGCTTCTCTCTCTTCTCTGTCCGTCTGGGCTGCTCACGATTCCTGCTCCCCGTCAGGGCACGATTGGAAGGAAGGGAAAGTCCGCGGTAACCGCCGCGTGGTACGAACATCACACAGCAGCCACCCGAATAGCCACGCTCATGATGACGTTGGTTCAGGGTCTTGATCGCCAGTTGGCTTGGGTGAGCAGGAGGGGAACACTGCCCTCTCTGCAATAATAGTCGGCGGGATGGGGAAGTGGGAGACGAGAACTAGCTGCTCCGTTTCACTGAGCGGGCGGATGGCTAGATTGGTAGCGCGGGTGGGAATGTCAGTCACCCACACCGCGCCCCTCCGATTCATCAGGATGGGGATGGACGGGGAAGCTAAGGGATGGGGAGAAAACCCTGGGAGGCTTTGCTTCCTGGATGGAGCATTTGCAGCGAAATTCCGAACCATACACTTCACTTGTCCCATGCCCGGGTCCCGCGTCTGGATTATCTGCTCTGACTGATACCTCATGGGCCTCGGTCAGACCACGTTTAGTGGACGTCATCTTTTTGGTTGGTGTGCTGGTTTTTGAGGAAAAAAAAATAGGCTCATCTGGCGGCGTTTGGGCGACAAGGACGGGACTCATTTCACAAGGCACGACAGTCAGAGACTTGGACGGGTGGGAGGCATGGCGATGTTTCTAGTTAGGGTGCATGGAGTAGTATATAGTAAGGCAACCTACCTAATGACCAAGAACGGGATGGTAATCGCTGTTGAGATGGTTATTGCTTTGGTGAGGCAGAGCGCAACGGCTCCCTCCATTCAGGTGTCTTGACGCTGTTCAAAACGCTGGGGTTGAAGCAGTGTCGTGTTCTTGGGCGGAGCAGTGCGATACAGGGCTGTAGCAAAATGTCCGAGTGCTCGGCGAACACTTCTTCCCGTTCACCTCAGGTTTTGGGATGACTAACACGATATCACCGCTTCAGAAACTATTCCGTATTTCGAAGTCTGCTTCTCAGCCACTTGGCTCTTAGCAAAACCTGGGTCGCTGCCTTGCTTGAATACGCAAGTTCCAGCATCTCGGGGTGGGAGAATAAACAGCAAGCCGAGCACCACAAGGACCCCCCTCTGACAATACCGAATGCACATACCACTCCTTCCGCTTTGGTCATCGATCTTCTCGTCGACCCGGACCTCAGTTCCCATCAGGGTCATTATCGGCCACGGTTCTTCACGAGAGAAAGGACTGTTTCGACCCGACTGGCCATCGCGGTGATAGGTATTGCCGCTTTGGCGCCAGCGTGATGGGCCCCTCAGCCGGATCGGGAGCCTCAGCATATGTCTGTAGGCGCCACCATCATTGGCCCCCGTTGCCTACGGTGTGTGTTGGTGTGTGCGGTGGGACGACTCATACGACGTGATTGGGAAAGGTGGATTGTGTCAACAGATACATATAGCTGTGGCCGACACTTGGTACGGAACCCGTCTAACAGTGACGCATTCTGAGCACCATCATGACGCGTACCTGACTTACAACCTGGGATGTCACTCGATGATTGTTCCAATGCCTCATCGCTCTGGGTCTCCAACGATACGTGTCTGGGCATGCCAGCTCGAGTAGCGGAAAGCGAAGGACAGCTACTTAAAAAGAAAAGATACCAATGTATGAGTGGCTGAGGGTTTTAGAAGGACGAAGAATATAACGCCCGAGCCGTTCTAATGCCGGTGCGAACATCGAAGCATATTGGAGACTCGAGTTCGGAGTACACTTCGTTTCATTCTTCGATGGTCGACGACTGAAACGATTTGCCGCGGCATTGCGCCGCATCCTGCTTGAGCCATGCAGTGGATGGATGCGGCCAACGACAGGCCTGGGAACTGGGCTAATAGTAGAGCACTGGCAGTTCAAAAGTGCAACCGACCGTACCTTCCACATGTTGTACCTACACTGTAATCCGTACACCCAACGACGTAAGCTTCCAACCCGCCTACCCGACTTCTTCAACCCTTGCCCAAAAATCGTTGTTGACTCGTGCAACGACTCAACGTTACACGGGCGTCCGGCTGGCTGGCTGGCGACTTGAATGCAGGTGGGACTGCGGCCACGACTGAAGGCGCGGCCGTCGCTGGTCGACTTGTTGGTTCGAGCTGGAGGCCAGCCTGGAGGACCTGGAGCGCACGCTGGAGCACCAGCAGCACCAGCAGCACCAGGCAGCCAATCCGCTGACCGACCCGACCCGCCGCTCGCAGCCCCAGAGCGAGACGAGGCGCGGCCCACCGCATCATCGCCTCCACTCTTGCCGGCGGACAGCACTGCCCCGGCATCCGAGGGGGAGCTTGTCGAGCAAGCTGCACACCTCCCGCTTCCACCGTCGCCCGGCACACCACCAACACCAACACTGACGCCGACGCCACCACCGCCCACCGCGTCCGCATCCGCACCTGCATCCGCATCTGCGTCCGCACCGATCCCGAACGCCGTCCCTCATACCCCGCCTGTTGCCCCCGCAGCTGCACCTGCGCCCGCTGCAATTGTCTCGCCGCCCAGCATGGCCCCTGTAAGCTCCCGCATACGCTTCCTCGAAGCTCGGTTGGACAATGGATGGGTGCCGACGCCCACCGCTGTCGACGGCCTCTCAACCGAGCAGCCAGCCATCTTCACCTAGGACTTAATAAACTGACGCAACTCGGTCGCAGTCGCGGACGGACGGGGACAAGGATGGCGTCCACACAGGTGTGCACCCCCTCCAGCAACCTTCCCTTGCTTGACCTGCTGGTTACTGACGGCTCGACAGGAAAGGTTTTTTCGATCTCCGGGTTAGTCGCGAGCGACCCAGCTCCCGAAACCTATACCGCAGCCCGTGCAGCGAATGCTGATGCTCGGATATTGCAGGCCCGTCGTCATTGCCGAGGAGATCTTCGGTGTTGCTATGTACGAGCTGGTATGGCCGCACTTCTACCCCGATTCTGTGTCTTGGGAGGGCGATGGAGGCTGAGTTGAGGAACAGGTGAAAGTGGGCCACGAGCAGCTCATCGGCGAAGTCATCCGGATCAATGGCGACCAAGCGAGTATCCAAGTATACGAGGAGACAGGTAGGCACATCCTCCGCCGGCCCTACCAACGCTACTTACGACGCTGACATGTCTCCCTCCAGCCGGCGTCAAGGTGGGCGATCCGGTGCTCAGAACGGGCAAGCCCCTTTCTGTCGAGCTCGGCCCTGGTCTTCTGAACAACATCTACGACGGTATTCAACGGCCGCTCGGAAAGATCTCGTCCATGTCCAAGAGCATCTACATTCCCCGCGGCATCGCTGTCCCCGCGCTCGATCGCGAAAAGAAATGGGATTTCACCTCGACAATGAAGGTCGGCGACCACATTGCCGGCGGTGACGTCTGGGGGACAGTCTACGAGAACTCGTTCATCTCGGTGCACAAGATCCTGTTCCCCCCACGGGCCCGCGGCACCATCACCCGCATCGCCGACAAGGGTAGCTTCACCGTCGACGAGAAGATCCTCGAGGTCGAATTCGACGGCAAGAAGACGGAATACGGCATGATGCAGTCCTGGCCGGTCCGCGTGCCGCGCCCAACCACCGAAAAGCGCTCGGCCGACAAGCCCTTTATCGTCGGCCAGCGCGTGCTCGACGCCCTGTTTCCGTCTGTCCAGGGCGGCACTGTCGCCATCCCGGGCGCTTTTGGCTGCGGCAAGACGGTCATTAGCCAGTCTGTATCCAAGTTCTCGAACAGCGACGTGATCGTCTACGTTGGGTGTATGTATCTAGCGTCTCTACAACTTGGAAGCAAAGGTGCTGTAGCTGACCGTTTGATAATAGGCGGCGAGCGCGGCAACGAGATGGCCGAAGTCCTGAAAGACTTCCCCGAACTCACCATCCAGGTCGAAGGCCGCGAGGAGCCCATTATGAAGCGCACGACGCTCATCGCCAACACCTCCAACATGCCCGTTGCCGCGCGCGAGGCCTCCATCTACACCGGCATCACCGTCGCCGAGTACTTCCGCGACCAGGGCATGAACGTGGCCATGATGGCCGACTCGTCGTCGCGGTGGGCCGAAGCCCTGCGCGAGCTGTCGGGCCGCCTCGGCGAAATGCCCGCTGACCAGGGCTTCCCGGCCTACCTCGGTTCGAAGCTGGCCTCCTTCTACGAGCGCGCCGGCCGCGTCCAGGCCCTGGGCAGTCCCGCGCGCGAGGGCAGCGTCAGCGTCGTCGGCGCCGTCTCCCCGCCCGGCGGCGATTTCTCCGACCCCGTCACCTCCTCCACCCTCGGCATCGTCCAGGTCTTCTGGGGCCTCGACAAGAAGCTCGCCCAGCGCAAGCACTTCCCCTCCATCAACACCTCCCTCAGCTACTCCAAGTACACTATGGTGCTCGACAAGTGGTACGAGCGCGAGTTCCCGGACTTCCCCCGCCTGCGCGACCGCATCCGCCAGCTGCTGTCCGACAGCGAGGAGCTCGACCAGGTCGTCCAGTTGGTCGGCAAGTCGGCCCTGTCGGACCCGGACAAGATCACGCTGGACATGGCGACGCTCATCAAGGAGGACTTCCTGCAGCAGAACGGCTACTCGGATTATGACCAGTTCTGCCCCATATGGAAGACCGAGTGGATGATGAAGCTCATGGTCGGGTTCCATGACGAGGCGCAGAAGGCGGTTGCGCAAGGCCAGACCTGGGCCAAGGTCCGTGAGGCGACACAGGACTTGCAGGCGCAGCTGCGTGGCTTGAAGTTTGAGGTGCCGACTGATGGGCAGGAGAAGATTTGCAAGAAGGTTGGTCTTTCCTACTCCTCGCTGCTCTGTTTTGTGGAGAGTTAGCTGCTGACGATGTCCTGTAGTATGAGGCAATACAGCAGACTATGCTGGACAAGTTCGCCGCCGTCGTAGACGAGTAAGGGGCATATATGGCTTGGCTTTTTGGGGGGAGGGGGTGGCTGTTTGATCTGGATTGCATGCTGCGTAAGCGTAGCATGTTTGCCGCTGTCTGTCGGGTGTATCTGTCAAATCCGTAAATGATGAAATTGGTGTCTCCCTCGGCTGTTTACCCAACAGCCCGCCTGTCTCTGGCTTTGTATGTAGCTGCATTTCCAGGAAAGGGCCAGATTAGTGCAACATAGAGCTTACTTCAACCGCACCCCGCCTACCCCATTTCGTCACCTTGCTTCTTTCGCTGGGTTATTTACAGTCTGCATGCATTGCCATTGAGCACTTTGACTGGCAGATTCAATATTGAAGATGTCACATGTGGTCCGCGGTTTGGAATTCGGCATGTGTCCATTCATCCATTCGTCTCATCATGATATCGTTACTCTGACAGATCATCCAAACCAGCACTGCGCCCCATCACTGTTGTCCGCCGACACGTCTCCAGCAGTTGCGAGGGGCTTCAACCCATAGCCCAACGGACGCCGAGAGTCTCATCTCCGTGCCCAACACTGCACCACGACATGGCTCACAAATCCCAGCCAGATGGCTCACCCAGCAGCCATGCTGCAGCTCCGTGGAGAGATACATCATCTCCACTCAGCCTACATGACATGCTTGCAACGGGTTTCTCACACCCCACTAACCCGCCCCTTTCCAGGCGGGCGGGAGTTTAGACACCCTTCTCCTTCCCCACCGCAACCGGCGCCCCAGCAGCAGCAGCAGCAGCAGCCAGATTGCCACCGCTCTCGGCCGGCGCGGCCAGGCTGCGCTCCCACTCCTTCATGAAATCGCCCGCCGCGCGCTTGATGTTGCTCGGCGTCAGCCGGTTCAGCACCGGCGGCAGCAGCTCCTCCAGCTTGGTGGGGCTCAGCGAGGAAGGGGAGAAGGCGGACGGCTGGGATGGTGGTGGTGGGGTGGGGGTACGGGTGAGGCGGGATTTGGAGGTTTGTTTCCTGCTGTTGCGGAGGTTAGTGGCCGGAGGAACAGTGAGTGTTTTGGGGAGAAGGGCTTACAGAGGGGAGGAGTCGCTCTCGGGAATGGAGGGGATGATGTCGCCGTTGACGGTCGTGCCGCTCCAGCGTGGGGAAGAGGTGCTGGGGCTGTCCCAGTTGGACCAGTCGTTGTCGTCGACCGAGTCCATTGTTAGGGGTGTCCACGAGAAGCGCTTGGTTGGCTTAATGCCTGCGTCGGTCTTGGATCGCTGCAGTGGCCGCGGCGGCTTGGGCGGGGCAGTCTCGCTGATGGCTCCATCATCATCGTCACCGTCTTGCTCCTGCTTCGACGTCTCCTCGAATGCGGATGTCGCCCGCGGCCTCGCATTGCCCGAGGCACGAATGGTATCCTGGTCGCCGGCGTGCGTTCCCAGCACGGTGGACCTCATGTTGCCGTCCATGCCCCTCATGTACACTCCCTGGCCGGTGATGGGCTCATCGCCCACGGTGGCTTGCCGCAGGTCCTCCATGAACGTCCAGATCCCCGTCTTGAGGTCCTCGGCGAGCTGTTTCATCGCCGTCGCCTGCGTCGGCCGCGAGGCCCATGACGCGCGCTTAGCGGGCCATACGGGTGTGGCGGACGCGGAGCGGGTGTCAGATTCGGCCTTGGAGCTCTCAGCTTCGTCGTCAAACCCGCCGGTCGTCTTGGTCGGGGACAGCAGGGAGAGCGTGCGCGTGTGGCTTCCGGTAAACACGCGCCTGCGGCTTCTCTCAGGCGTCGCCTGTGCGTTCTGCTGGCCAAGGAGCGCTCTTCTCCGGTCGAGCTCGGCGCTGCGGCGGATGGCTGGCTCGTCCTGCAGTTCTGCCGCGGGCCCGAGGCCCGGAATAGCTTCGACGTTCCGACGCCCGACTCTCTTCTTGTACGCTTCGTGCGTCGCCCATTGCTTCTTCAACCTGGAAAGATCCGACTCGGCGCGGTTGAGCTCTTCACGAAGCTCCAAAACGCGGCGTTCTTGCGCTGCTATGGCGGTGATGAAGTCGTTTGGGTCGACGGGCGATGTGATCGCAGGCGTATCCAACGGCGTTGGGGGAAACGCAGGTGTAGTGGTCGAGACTGGGGTGGGCCGTGCGGAATAGGCGGTTGACGGCATGATTGGCAAGGTCAATGATAGTCTGTTGGTGCTCCTGGAGGCTGTCGATGCAGACCGTGTCGAGCGAGTCTCTATCGAGTCGTCGGCATGCGTAGGAGACGACGTGAGGGGCTCCTCGGGAAGTCGCCGCGGCTTTGCGTCGTCACGGCTGTCTCCACGGCTCTGACTATGCCTATGCACCGGAGTTGAGACGCCATTCCTGATAGTCTGGTCCAGGCTGCGCTGAAGCAGCACCATCTCGTCCATGTCCTCCCCGGGTTGGGCTCGAGACGAGCTAGGAACCTCGGTTCGCCTCGTCATCAATTTGAGGCGGCTAAAGGAGTGTGACGGCTTGCGCAGAGAATTGTAGGGGTGGGCGAGCCACAAAACTCGTCGTCGACGGGCAGGACTGGCGGGCGGGGCAAGCGAATGACGGTGAGGGCGGCGCCTTGGGGGGGCGCAGGGGAAGCGAGAGGATCTTCTGCTCGCGGCGGCGGTCTTGTGAATATTCAGCGGATTGCTGTCGCGTTTGTTGCAAAGAGCGTTGGCGCAGGCCGAGACGAAGCAGGTCCGCACGAGGACGGCGGAGGTCATGGGAAAAAGAATGGAGAATGCAGTTCAGAGCAAGACAGCGGCGAGTGGGCACCTCATCTCGCCCCAATTCATGCAGCCCCTGGGGGTTCCAATTGGCGAGCTCTGCCCCTGACCGCCGGCCTTGGCTAGGCTCGCTGGGGTGAAAAAGTGGTATGGGGGGGCGCTGAGGGCGGTGTGGGGGAGGGGAGAGGGCTGGCTGGATTCGGTTCCTGGCCCGCGTGGGTCTCGAGCTGACAGGGACCCCAGCTTTACCGAGTTACCGCTGTTTCGCCGTTTCGTTTCGTTTTGTTTCCCTGCTGATGGACCGTCGTGCTGTGGGGGCCGTTGTTGATGTTGACGTTGGTTCGACTGGCTGAGACGGATGCCGCTGAGCACTGCAGTCAATGGCAGCCCTCCAATGCAACCCAACCGCTGACGATTGCAGAAAGTGCACGGTAAATCGGATGGCACCGTCGTATCAAACGCAGCCCTCTGCGACGAGTCACTGACTGGCGCGCGCTGCGGCGTGCTGCGCTTCAAAGGAATGTGGGGAAGAGAGCGACCGAGGTTCCTGAGGATGACAACATGGCGAGGAATGGATGTTGCGGGAGATTCCAGGGTGTCGGGATGGAGAATCGTTTAAAAGGGAAGGGGTGCCGACCTCATTTCGCACTGCATCTCAGTACCACGGAAACCCGCATGGACCATCAAAACAGAGACACGAAAAAGAAAAGGGGCCCGAGATCCACTGATCCCGATTCGAACTAGCGCAGAAGTGTCTTGACTGTCGTCACTCTCCGCATACTGTGTAGTTACTTGCAAACTGAGCAAACTGAGAACTGTAGATGGAAGGTGTGTGGTTTTCGCTTGACAATTGGCGTTTGACGTTCGGACGGGCTGTGATAGGTGAAGATGCTGAGGTGATTGCCTGCAATGATGCAGGTCCCACCCGTTCGTGCCTGCCTTGCCTGCCAATTCATCTCAACCACCTGCGCACCGTTAATTGAACCCACATCTCCACGTGACGACGCGTCCCCGTCGCGCCTTCCTGAGGGGGGACAAGGAATCTTGGGAAGTTGGTCGCGGGAGCGTGTGAGAGTATCGAACCGATGCTGCCTGTTGTCTTCATTGATGACTGAGCACCTTCCCGCTACTTCGGCGACTGGGCAGCGACGTGAAAGCTGGCGGCGTTCTCTGCCGTCAGGCCCGTACAAGTACAGGTTTGCCAGGCTGCCACTTGTCCAGTTGGCCCAGCCCAGCCGTCCTGGTACTGCGCTTCCGCAATGCACGCGAAAACCCTCCACCAAGCGGAGAAGAAGGCTCTGGATGGGAAGAACGAGTCTCAGGATACCCTCGTGCTTGCGCACCACCTCATGATGGGTTACGGCGTGGGCTTGGTGAGCAGCAGGAACATATTCCCTTGCAGCTATGCCAGGCCTATGATTAGCTGACCGCGGAGACACTGTGCAGAGGAGCAGCTCCCCCCCTGCTGGGGCAGCAACCTCGCTGCCTGCGCCCAACCGAAACAGGTCGCCAAGTGCGAGAGACTTTGGACAGAGTGAGTCCGGGTTGAGAATGAATGATTCGTTTGCCTTGAGTCGTTCCGTTCTGATGGCGCTTGGCTGCAGATTCGGAGAACGGCGACAACCCAACTGACGAAGTGAGTCACTCGCACGGCCCGAACCGAAGCCAATGACTTTGACCTGCAAACGCGACCCCTGCCTCAGCCATGGATTGCACTGACCAGCTTCACCAGACGCGGGGCACGCGTAGCGCCGATGACAACGAGCAGAGTCAATGCTCTTCAATCCCAGAGACTCAAGACGCCGGTCTACCAAGCGGCGCGTGGCCAACAGCTGCGGCACCGGCTTGGGATGCTGCTGAACAAGATGGATTGATGGGCGATTCAAGCTTGCCGAGAACCTTTCTACAGACCGACGACCCCGCGGTTCAAGTCGATGTCCTGTTGCGCGACGAGAAAATGGATTCAACTCAGTCCCCAACCCAATCCAATGATGGACGCAGCTACGACCAGTACTATCGCACATCACCGGGCGCTCCGGCCCAAAGTCTGCCCAAGCCTGTCGAGGCCAGTTCTCCTGACGGCGGAGTCCTGGACGACGATGTTGCTGTTCAGTTCAACTTCGCCAATGCCGCGGAAACCGACAAGACAGCCTCCCCTGGCCGGGACGAGTCTGGCTTCGTAGATTTCGGGAGTTTCACTCATTTCCGTCCTGCAGCCACCCAGAAAACGGCTCCGTCCCCAACTCAGCAATGGCCAGAAACTCCCGCTCAACCTCAGAACCCCTTTCGGCACAGCCGCTCTCAACTCCTTCCAACCTCGCAGCTGTTCCGAGCGACACAGCTCTCATCCCCCCTTAAGGTCGCCAGTCCAACGTCCTCACGACCATCGCCAGCCGATTTCCCCGGCAATTCAATCTCCCCAAACCCAGTCGTTTCTTCTCCGCTCAAGGCTCGGGGTCTCCGTTCCTCGCCGCCCCTCGAAGTTACCTCCAGCCCGGGAATTCTGCCCGGCACTACCTCACCGGAGGTCATTGGAAAGGCCACTAGCTCCGCCCATACATACTCGACTGGGAACCCTGTAGTCCCGGAGTCGTCGCAAGATGGACCTGGTGTCAAGAAGTCAGGTCCAGAACCGATGGCGACCCACGAGCCGATGCGCAAGTCTCAGGAACGGCGCTCAACGTCTGGGGTGCATTCAGATCCCGTCAGTTCAGACGAGGACGATGATGACTACGACTCGATAGCCAGGCGCAGGAAAGCCCAGGTTAAGAAAGAAGCGACTTTGAAACAGCACACCGCCATACGTTTCCCGCGTCGACTGAAGTCGGAGGACGTCGAAGTACCCTCGACGAGCCAGCGCAGGCGGACAAGTCAAGCCGACGCTTACCTCGCTCAATGTCACGCGAAACCCCTTACAGATAAAGATTCGGAGGGCCCAAGTACTGTGAAGGAGTCTCAAGTGCCCCATCCGCCGCCTACGCAGCGCCCGACCGAGGAGCATGAGGAGTCAACCCTGTCAGACGTGGCGGAGGAAGTGGAGTTTGCATTAGATGCGAATCTGACAGCACCTCCTGCACTTCCACGCTCGTCAACAAGGACAACTAGTCAACTCTCTCAAAGCTCCAACAATGGCGGCGTGTCGAATGCAGACGCCATTCCCGAGACGAGTCCGACCACCGAGAGACCAAAGCTTTGGACAGAGATTGCGCCGTCTGTCGAGGTCCCTTCATCGGAAGTGAAGTCGACCCTCAACTTTCAGTCCTCTCCACCGGCGTTTAGCACGAGATCGAGAAGGGCCGGGGCAGGGAAAGCATACCCCCGCGTACTAAGTTCTAGTTCAAGCCTGAGCAACCTACCGTCGACACCTCAGCTGCCATCTCCCGGCACTGCCAGCGCCGAACCTACGGACTCTCCGACCGGCTCTACCATAGTGGCCAGCTCGTCACCGGCCGTGGCCCAGACCAAGCGACGCGATGCGCGCGGGAGGCTACCGAAACTTAAGACCGGCTCGACCGAGAGTCTCCGCCATTCTTCCAGGGTGGTCAGGCGGGGTTCCAACTCGACCGACGAACTGTCCCGGTCCGTGTCGGCAACACCTACCTTCGAACAAAGTCTACGCGTCTCCCGGCTCTCCGTGTCCAGATCGGCATCTCGCTCAGGCCGCGGGGCCATGAAACCCCCTCCAACGCAGCGGGACCCCAAGCTATTCGCGAACATGGCTTTCGCAATATCCTTCCAGTCCCGCAAGCCCGGCGAAAGCAACGAGCAGTACAGCATCCGCACCGAATTCTCCGACTGGGTCCAAAAACGGATCAAACAAGCCGGCGGCCGGATCCTTGAGACCGGTTTCGACGAGCTCTTCGAAGTCCTGCCCATGGGCACCCCCTCCAGCAGTCCGGCCCCAGACCCCAACCCCAACCCCGAATCCGAAATCAACCTCACCCCCGAGGGCCGCGCCACGGGCTTCACCGCCCTCATCGCCGACGGCCACTCGCGCAAGGTGAAATACATGCAGGCCCTCGCCCTCGGCCTGCCGTGCGTCGCCGCCCGTTGGGTCACCACCTGCCTCGACCGCCACGAGCTGGTCGACTGGGCGCCCTACCTGCTCTGCGCGGGGCAGTCGGCCTTCCTCGGCGACGCCATCCGCTCCCGCAGCCTGGCGCCCTACGACGCCGCGCGCGCGCGTCTGGAAGAGGTTGTCAGCCGCCGCGACAGGCTCCTGCGGGGGAGCAGGATCCTGGCGGTGGTGAAGAAGGCTGTCGAGAGGAAGAAGATGGCGTATGTGTTTCTGGCCAGGGTGCTGGGGGCGTCGCTGGTGCGGGTGTATACTGTGGAGGAGGCGAGGGTGGAGATGAAGGCTGCGGAGAGGGCGGGGAGGCCGTTTGATTGGGTGTATGTGGATGGGAGGCCGGATGAGGAGGCGCTGTTTGCGACTGGGGCGGCTGCTGGGGGGAAGAAGAGGAAGCGGGCGTCGACGGCGGCGGGTGGTGCTGGGCTGCCGCTGGTGAAGAGGATCCGGACGCTGAGTGATGAGCTGGTTATACAGAGTCTTATTTTGGGGAGGTTGATTGAGGAGGGCGAGATGGAGGGATGATGGGTTTGTTGCGAGGGTTTTGTACTACATCATGGCATTGGCGTTGGGAAGACTGGTGTCGGGGTTCTGTGGCCAGTTTGGGATGCTGGTTGACTGTTACGGCGTTCTTGTACATGGTGGTTTAAGATGCTGGTGTCACGGAACAGCACGACGGACATGTAGCACTCCTGAATGGAGTTTCGATGCCCTTGCCCCACGTATTGTGGCGGCATGCGTGATCATGCTGTGAGCTGGTAAAGAGGCAAACCGATTCTGGATCGCTATTCATACAAACCGTTGAGGGCACACGGAGAGACGGCGGCGCGTGTATGTGACGTTCGCACTCCCGCGCTGTTTTGGGCTCGAGGCCGTTCTGGGAAACGGATCGGGACACCGCAAAACCTAGAAGTTGGGGAAAAGCAATGTTCAAAGGTGGACTGATGGGTCAAGTTGGACAGGCGGAATCCAGTCGAATACGGCGCCGTGCCGGAGTGATCCGGGTTAAGGAAACTGAAGAATTATGGGAGCGTGGCCTAACGGTTTTGTGGTATTATCTTTTTTTTCTCCGTTGGTGAAGACGGTAGAACAAACGTATCGAATGCACCACCATCGAAGTGACCACAGTCCTGGCACGCTGCGGCTCCAGGCAAGCATGTTCCTCCCAAGCTTCCGACAGTAATGCCCCGCCCCATTTCTGCTGCCTCCTCCCGGTTGTACAAAGAAAAAGAAAACATAGGTAGTTTTAATGAGAGGCGAGTCTCGAGCATTCTCTAGAGCCCTTCCAGGGGCCTGGCAGTGACGCCGAAAGGCCAGCGTATCTGACCTCTCCTTGGAAATGCAATCCCGACTCGGGATGGTTGTTGCGCCTCTACGATGAGACATCGATCAGAGGCAGTGATTGTTTAATGATCTTTCATTCGTGGGCGCCCCCCGGTAGTTGGCCCGTACATGATGTGTGCGCCTGAGGTGGTGTGTGTGCTACATCCGGCGGCGGTCTAGCAGGACTGGTAAATGAGCAGTGGCTCGCCGACATTGGTGATCTCGGGGATTGTGCACTTCAGATCGAACGCCTTGGAGAGCACAATCTTGAAGATCTGCGCACGGTCAGAGGGGAATATCCGGCAGATACTGCGGGTTCGTGATCGACGCACCTTCTGGACATTGATGCTGTGGCTCGTGCTGCTGAAAATCAGGGCGGCGCGCATCGCCTTGGCGAAGCGCCGAGCCTGTCACCTCGTCAGCCAGCCAGCCCAGGTCAACCGTGCACATGAGAGTGTTCGTCGTACCTGGTTCGAGATCTCCTCCTGCTCCTCGCGCGACAGGTTCACAAAATGGTCGTACTTTGTCCCCACGAGCACGGGGATGGCCGTCTTGTTGAAGCCGCGGCCCTGGCGGTACCACTCCTTGATGCTGTTGAGCGTGCTCTTGCGTGTCAGGTCGAACATGAAGAGGATCGCCACAGCATCGTTGCACACCAGCGGCAGCATGTTGACGAACTCGCGCTGGCCGCCCAAGTCCCAGATGCTGAACGTGATCTCGGTGTTCCGGATGCTGATGGTCTTCTCCATGAAGTTGACGCCCAGCGTCTGGATGTAGTCCTCGTCCCAACTGCCCTCGACGTACTTGACCATCAGACTTGTCTTGCCGATCTGGGCATCTCCCACCATGCCGACCTTGATTACAACGTGGTTGCGGCCCGGGTTCGTTGGCTCGGCCGGCGCCCCGTTGCTGCCGGCCCTGGAAGCGTGATCCGTACCGTAAGCGGCACCTTGTCCTGAGAGACCAGACGGGGGCCGAGATAATTGATGTGCTTGGATCGGCGGTGTCGCATAGCGGGCTGTCGGCTCGCTGTCTGTGTGGTCAGGGTAGTGCGACCGAGGCGAGTTGCCTAGCGCCTGCTCAGCGGGATATGAGGGAGGGTGGTGCGGCTGGCTATGGAAGCCGTTCTGGTCGTGGATGTTGTGTTCTGGTATCACATGATGCTCGTGTTGAAGCTGCTGCATGTGATGCTGCATCGGGCTTTCGATGCCGCCCATCGTGTCATCGTGCGGGTCGGTCGGGATTGGGCCCGGGGCGGGCGTCGGTTCAGCGACCGGCACCGTTGCCTGATCTTGCTCCATGGCATCCGCGGTACCGGGATACTGGGCTGAAGCGCCCGGCAACAGATCTGAGGGATCCAGCGTGGGCGTTGGTGGGAGGTACAGCGGGAGGCGGGGTGTGCCACAGTCGAGATGCGGTGCCTCGAAGTGCGCGCGGATTGCGAGCGATGCAGTTCGGACGACGTTCGTCTGAAGCGCGGGTGGGCGGTGTGGTCTGCGAGTGCGAGCTGACAACTATCCGGATGACGCGCCCATGGAGCCACAAGCAGGGCGATGGCAGCTGAGCGTTCGCTGGTCGTGGACGACCAGGTGCGGAGCCGGGTCGGGTGATGGGCCTCGTCACTGTCGCTGGCCGCGGGCTGAACCCGGACGGGCGGTCGGCGTGTCCCGTCTGTTCGTGGCTAGTCGCTAGTCGCCAGTCGCTGGTCGTACAGGCGCTCGCTCGATCAGTATAGCCGGCCCAGTGCACGACTGTGGAAACCCAGATGTTGTGCGTTGGAGCTGTCACTTCGCAAACTGGAATCCTGAAGTGAGTGCTTCGATCCGGGTGGTGTTGTTGAAGTATCCGTACTGGGACAGGGACTCGACTTGGATTGCAGTCCAGGCCCGCAGCTGAGGGAACCCAATCGAAGTCGCTGCTGCAACAGTGGATTGACACAGTCCGAGCGGGAGAGCGCACAGGTGCCTGCCCACCCGCTAATACACAGTAATTCACGTTACTTCCAAGTCGAGTTGGGCGTCACGAGCAAGGGATGGAAGCAATTCCAGACTGGGAACTTGAAAGGCAGCCACGCCTCTGAATGTGGATTTGCATTGGAGCAATGGAAGCTGAGCGTTTGCAGACATGATTGAACGGACGCCCGCCTGCAGCGCCCTAGTAGCGTAAACGCGGTTTCATGCATGAAAACGCGACGCGGTCCGACGATCAACTGACTGTGTAGGTATGTACGTAACTACAGTACATAATAACACCCCGAACAAGAATACCTCACCCAAGCGGTCTGGGTAGACAACTTCGGGAAGGATTCCACAGGGCTGTGCTGTGCAACTCTCTGAGCCGTGTAAACAAAGCGCAGCTTTCCCACAGCAAATATGAAGGCCCTGGAAGCTCTGAGCAACCTATCATTGCTTGTCTTGCCTATCCGGCGCATCAACTATCAAATTTCCCGTCTGTTGTCGTGAGCGCGGGGTTCAGTGGAGTGTTGTCATAGGCTGCATTCCCGCTGCGGGTCCATATCCGAGCCACGAGCTCGGCCTTATGTCAGCTCGGCAGCTCACCCCCTGCTCGAGCTTTGACTGGCCGGCGATTGTCGGCTTTCTCGATTCAGGTTCGATTTCATAGTACCATCGGCGTCATTCGACTTATCTCCCCCAGTGTCCGAGTATCCATCAGCAGCCGCCATTTGCATCTGCAGCCATCAGTCTCGCCGCGACTCGTCCACCTCGCTCACCATGGCCTCAATCGCTCGGTGCTTGAGGGTCGCCCGGCCCTCAGCCCTCTCAGCTACCCTCTCGGTTTCCCGCGCAGCCGGCGTGCGCCCCTTCTCCATGACCGCATCGAGTGAGAGCTGCTCCCGGGAACCCAAACCTAATCCGACTTCCGCCGCTAACATCGCGGGCACCCGCTGGCAGACGCGATAAGAAAGTACACCAAGGACCACGAGTGGATTGACCTGTCGGCGGACAAGAAGTCGGGCGTTGTGGGTATCAGCGAGTACGCCGCCAAGGCACTGGGCGACATCGTCTACGTCGAGCTGCCGGAGGAGGGCAAGGAGGTGAAGGCCGGCGATGCCATTGGCGCCGTCGAGTCGGTCAAGAGCGCCGCCGACATCAACGCCCCCGTCTCGTGCAAGATCACGCAGATCAACCTGGCGCTCGAGGAGAAGCCCAGCACGCTCAACCAGGTGCCCGAGGACGACTCCCACGGCGGCGGCTGGATCGCCAAGGTCCAGGTTACCGAGCAGGGCCTGAGCGATCTCGAGAAGCTGATGGACACCGAGGCATATGAGGCGTTCACGGCGAAGGAGAGCGAGCACTGATGGGCCCCTGGGCTTGTTGGGCGGGGTGGCGAAGGATCAGGGAAGTTGCGGGGCCACCATTATTTCTTCCTTCGGACAGTTCAACCTGATAGATACACGGGCCCTGGACTGGTAGCATAACGGGCCGTTGGGGCAACCGGGTGTTTGGTTTTACGCATCTCGAATTTCAACAGGCGTTCTTCAGGCGGCTGTGCAGCAGGTGCAACGTGACGCAGATCTATTGAGTGAAGAAGGAAGAAACTCAACAGTTTTCCCACAAAACAAGGACCTAGTAGAGTGCTGGCAGCTCCAGGAATGGAGACCGTACAGGTGAAGACCGCTACCGAAGCAGCCCATCTCCAACCGATGCGCCCACCTGGCTCAGTCATCGCTCACCTTGAGCGCCGCCCCTGACTCCCGCCCCTTGTTGATTTCGTCCAGGATCTTCTGGCCACCCATTCCGGCCAGCTTCTGTGCCAGCTGTTTTCCCATAGCCTCCGCTTCTTCCAGATTGGCAACCTCTTGTGTCGTCTCGCCGTCGACGGCCTGCTTCCCGTCCAAACTGACCACCGTCCCCCGCAGCCGCAGCTTCTTCTTCTTCTCCCCAGATTCCTCCTCCTCCTCAACCCACGACGTCTGCACACCAATCGGCACACTGCAACCCCCCTCCAGCGTGCGCATGACGCTCCGCTCCGCAAACGCCGCCATCATCGTCGGCGGGTCCTCGATCGCCTTCAGCACCTCCCTCATCCGCACATCGTCCGCTCGCACCTCCAGCCCCAGCCCGCCCTGGCCAACCGCGTGCAGCAGACCGCCCCCCTCTGTGTCCGCGTCCAGGTACTGCGCAATCCGCCCGCCAAAATTCAACCTCAACAGCCCCGCCGCAGCCAGAATGATCGCGTCAAACCCATCCTCATCACACTTGCGCAGCCGCGTGTCAATGTTCCCCCGCACATCACGGAACACCAACCCAGGATACCGCCTCCGCAACTGCGCCGCCCGGCGCACACTGCTCGTCCCGACCACCGCCCCGTCCGGCAAATCCACCAGCCGCTTATACTTCCCCTCCTCCTCATGCTTCCGACTCAGCACCACCACATCCCGCGGATCCTCCCGCACGGGCACACACCCCAGCACGCACCCGTCAGGCAGCGTGGTCGGCATGTCCTTGAGCGAGTGCACGATGACATCGACGTCGCGCGAGACCAACTGCGCCTCGAGCTCCGTCGTCCACAGGCCCTTGCCGAGCGCCGGCAGCGGCGTCGTCTTGTCGCGGTCGCCCATCGTCGCAATCGCGTGCACCGAGAAGGTCAGCGCCGGGTGCGCGCGCTGCAGCAGCTCGATGACTTGCTCTGTCTGCCGGATCGCGAGCGGCGAGCGCCGCGTGCCGATTTTGATTGTTGTTGTTGTTGTTGTTGTTGTTGTTGTTGGGGGGGTTGGCCCGGAGGAGGTGGTGGTGGGGGTTGCCATTGTAGGGTAGGTAGGCAGTCGATTTCTTTGGATGGGGTTTGGGTGTGGTGGGGTGGTTGTTGAGAGGGTTGATGGGGGGTGAGAATGGGAGACTTTGGGAATCTTTATGGAAAGTGATGTACTAGGGAACTGGCAGGCCGACGCAGGCTGTAAATGCAGGTTGTGATGCGATGGCTGGGCTCGCTGGCGTTGTCCCTAAAGTTTTGGAAATCTGGCGGGGCAAAAGTTTGGGAGTCGCGATGGAAACGCGGGGGCGGGGTTATTTCGGTCCAGGGTCCGCCCGAAGGGTTGCAATGCGACTCGGCGGCCACCCACTGACCACAAAAACGGGTACATTAAGCTGCCGGACGTTTTCCGATCTACCTCCCATATAGGGAAGATTAAGTGCCTAGCTATTGGGACCATTACCTTAGGTGGTGGCGTATTCGGGTTCGTGGATCGTCCCTGACGCTCACTCAGAGCTAATCCATAAGAAAGATCGAATACATAGTCCTCCTTGTATTGACCATTCTCCGACTACTGCGTATACTGCTGGACAGTCTAAGATACGGAGCAATCTTACCCATCCAGGACAGACTAGCCTCAGCATTATTTTGCACCTTTCCTTGTCACCTTCGATGTATCCCCTAAGTGAGCTGCAACCTGGAAGCTTACTGAAACACGCGCAGGCTTCGTCCGCAGACGGCAACGGCGTGGGTGCCGAACACGAACACGACATATCCGATTCGCCAATTGAAAAACCCCGAGGATCAGGAGAAGGCTGACGTTGTCTCGGGTAGCCAAGCTTAAGTCGGTCGTAGCACGGACTTACAAGCCGTATGTTAACCAGTGGGTGCAACAGGAGCTGCGGCATCCTCACCCGCGGCAGTGCTGGCCGCCCTATTCCTCCTGAGTGGGCTCTACATGTTCGGAGTCTCGATTGGCGGTGAGCTCCTCTGCCTGATACAGGCACTGTCAGCACGGTCTAACGCAATATCCTCCCCATGGATCTGAAACACTTACACTCTTTGGCGGAGTGCTCATCGCGCTGGAGTTTCCTTGGTCCGAGCTGGCGCTCAATGGGGTTGCGGCACCGTCAGATTCGCCGATGGTGACCTCCGTCTCAGCAGCGATGGCCTTCTGCTCCGGCACCTCACCCTGCTGTGGGATCGGGGGCGATTCCATCATGGTCTCAACCTTGGGACCCTTCCCAGTCGGACCCGAATGCATCGCGCGCGTCTCTCCTGGCTTGCCGTGGCCAGTGGTGCTGGCGGTGGACGTAGCCGGCGTATTGGGCATGCTAGCCCTCCGCAAAAAGAGGACGCCAGGGACTGTGACTGCTAGTGCGGCGAGCTGCCTGATCCAGTGAAGTGGAAGCTGTCAGTTTCCTCTACAGCATTGCGGACAATACAGTACCGCTGCGAGCTTACCAAGGCCTGTCACTCGACTGGCCAACTCGCTCCTGGAGCGAGGCATACCCCCTCCGGCCGACGGCCCGGGTCCATTGCGGCGGCACGGGACGGCGGAAAGGTGCCTGCAACGTAATGCGCAGTGTGGACGCTCTGCCAATCATTGTAACTGGTGCCTGCTCACGCTGGGAGCACGTAGAGCACAGCTAGTTGGTGATCTGAATGTCGCTGAGCTGATAAGTTCCGGCGGAAGGCGGACGATGTATTCACCAGACAATCACGGATGCGGGGACGAGACAAACATCCCCAGGAGAGCACCAAGAAGCTGCGGGTGGTGGCCTGGAGTGTGACGTATCTATGTCCTAATAATGTTCTGCTGCACAGGCTGAAGGGTCCGGGCCTCCAGATACTACCGTAATACTGTACCTCAGCGGCATCCCGCAGTTACTCAACGGCAGTGGAGAACCTCCCATGCCTGAGCACAGCTGAGGAAGCCCGGCAAGTCCGGCTACCTAGCTAGAGGAGTTGTGATGTTGTGTGGATCCCGAAGGTTATCAGTGTAGCTGCCGGCCCCACTCTTGCCTCTCGGCCTTCAATTGCGCAACCACGTAACAGTACCTTACGTTACAGTATATACAGGCTTCAGACCGCCCTGCATGGACGAGCCACAGAGCAGTTCCGATCAGTGCTCCAACCCCGCGGATGCCCCGCCAGCCACTCACGAACCCCGCCATTCTCCACAGCTCCGCGCAACTGCCTTCCAGCTTCAAGGTCCCAAGGCTGCCTGGAAGCTGCCTGACCCGCTTCGAGGAAGGTGTGCCAACAACATCAGCACCGCGACGCTCAAGGCGGCTTAGACTTGTTGTGGAAGGGCTGCCGGGCTGCACTCTGACATCAATATCCCTTCCTTGTCCATCACTTAAAGCTGCTTCACCAGTCAATCCCCCAGCGGGCGTTGGTTCGGTCAGCACCTCCCCGCCGTCGACAGCGGTTGCCGCAGGTATGTGGTGATTAGATTCCCTCGCCTGCTACCATTCAACTGAACCGAGGCCTCGCGATCTAGGAGTGACGGCACACTACTTTCCCAACCGGCTGACGACATCAACTGCGTTTTATTCTCGCCGGCCACCATCATGGCTACCACGATCCCGCAGAACCCGACCCCTCAAACGGTCACCCAGCTCCTCTCCAAGATTACCGACTCGGACCCCGACTTCCGGTTTATGGCCCTTGATGATCTGCTCAAGGTCTTCACCATTGCCAAGCCGGAATTTTTGAACCATGACTACAACACAGCAGCTCGGACCGTCGATCATGTGGTGCGGGCCCTCGATGACCAGAACGGGGAGGTTCAGAATCAAGCGATCAAGTGGTCAGTACCTGCCCAGCTGCTCTCGCAAATATCACAGTGGAATGGCTATGTTTGTCGCTAACGGTCCTCAACAGCCTCGGCCCGCTAGTCAAGAAGGTGACCTCGCAGTTGATCGCGCCGATGATGGAGAAACTATGCAGCCTGAAACTCAAGAACTCGCTCGATGACTCGATTCCGTCCATGGCGATCCGCGCTGTAGTGGAAGCTCTGCCCCGTCCGATACCTGGCGTCGCCCCGACAAAAGAAGTCAACGAAGCATATGCCAGTATCAGCCGGGTGCTGATTCCGCGGTTCCTTGGCCGCGCCGGGTCCGCCGGGAAAGGTGTTCCAGGTCTGCTGGACCCGGAGGACCCCAATTCCGACTCGGTCGACGTACTCATCGATGTGGTGCGGTGCTTTGGCCCCATGCTTCAGTCGTTCGAGATTGAGGCGCTCCACAATGCTGTCGTCACGGTATTGGAGAAGGACAAGGGCAACTCTGCTGTCAAGAAGAGGGCTGTTGTTGCTATCTCTATGCTCGCCCACTATCTCTCCGATGCTCCACTGAACGCCTTCATCAAGCGCATTACCGGGGTACTTAGCCAGCCGCAGCTGGCTGACACCACTCGCCGGCTTTACATCAACGTACTGGGCTCCATGGCTCGGTCAATCCCTTACCGGTTTGGCCTTCATCTGGCGGATGTGGCACCCCTCGTTCTGCGTGTCCTGAGCGAGGAGGAGCTCCAAGCGCAACTTGAGGAAATCAGTGAGGGCGAAGGAGCGACCCAAGAGTTCAACGAAGTTCGGGAGGCTGCGCTTGTTGCCCTGGAGGCGTTCCTCTCCTCGTGCTCCACCCAGATGCGCTTGTTCACCAACGAAACCATCGATGCCTGCATTCGGTATTTGAGATTCGACCCCAACTATGCATTTGACGATGACGAGGAGATGGAGGATGAGGAAGAAGAGGAGGACGAACTCGACGAGGACGACGAATTCGAGGCTGTGGGCGGTTTCGATGATGACGATGATGCTAGCTGGAAAGTCCGACGCAGCGCCGCAAAGGGGCTACACACTATTATCTCTACCCGAAGTAGCGGCGATCTACTCGACAACGGCGTGCTGTACGGCACGGTCGCCCCCGCCCTTGTCAAGAGGTTTGGTGAGCGCGAGGAGAATGTACGGCTCGAAGTGCTCTCGGCAATGGCTCTGCTCATCCGGAAGACGGGAGAGGGTGTGCTGCCCGACTTCTCACGCGACGGGGTACAGGGAGAGTACTTGAGCCAGCAACCCCCGACTCGAAAGCGACGGCGCCAGAGCAGCGTAGCCGGAATTTCATACTCAAACGCTATCGGCACCGGTCTTACGTCCCCAACTAGCGAACAGGTGCCGGCTACGGGTCCGCGTGCCGAGCTGGCCTCGCTGGCCCCCGCTATCATCAAGCCGCTTACCAAGCTGCTAAAAGGAAAACTCATCCCAACCAAGCAGGCTTGCATTGGTCTGCTGGATGACATGGTGTGTGCCCAGCGGGGCGGGCTCGAATCGTATTTCGACCAGATCATCGGGCCCGTCTTGGAGGCCATCAAGCCCTCGAGTGCTGCTTCCACTTCGGCGTCGCTTTCTTCTACCGGGGGTAGCGCAACAGCTACTACTCTAAGACTTGCTGCACTTCGCCTCGCTAGTGATATCTCACGAAACCACTCCTCGACGGTCTTGCACCCGTACCTCACACAGATTGTCTCTGGCATTGTTGCGGTAGCCCATGATCGATTCTACAAGATTTCCGCCGAAGCCATCCAGACCGCTGAGGAGCTTATTAAGGCTATCACTCCCCCGCGGTCCCGTACGGCGGCTCAGAAATTCAAGGGCGAGCTCCAGAAGCTCTATGAGATTGTCATCGACCGAGCGACAGCCAACGATGCCGATGCCGAGGTTAGGCAAAAGGCCATTCGCGCTCTTGGTACGCTCCTGGCGCGTACAACCGGCCCAGAAGGAGCCGGTCTTCTCCCCGACGACAAGCGTAATGCTTCCCTCAGCTGCCTTCTGGAGAGGCTCAAGAACGAGACGACGAGACTGGCCGCTGTTCGCGCCGTCGACACTGCTGCTGCCATGTCGGCCGACACAGTGCAGTTTGAACCTGCCTGGACCCGCCAGGTGGTGGTCGAGCTGGCGGCCCAGCTGCGCAAGTCGAACCGCGCTCTGAGGGGGTCAAGCATCATGGCGCTGAAGCACCTCATTGTGTCTCCGGCTACCAAGGGGGCAATGGATAAGGCGACCGCGCAGAACATCGTGGCCGCTCTCATTCCTGTCATCACGAACAATGATGTTCAATTGCTCGGGCCGGGCCTTCTCGTCCTTGCCCGCCTCACCCAGGAGATGCCTGATACCGTCGCATCGCCGGAGCTCATTGATGCCCTCTGCAAGTTGCTTCAGACTACTGTCACCGGGTCAGTTCTCGATTCCTTGATGGTCCTGGTCACGCAAGCCGGCCGAGTGGGTCAAGGCAGGTTGTTGATGAGCGCGTTCTTGAAGGACGTGGGCGTTGCGGGCGACCCAGCTGTGGTCGGCAAGGTGATAGGAACACTTCTTGTCGCCAGTGGGAGCTCCGCAGGTGTAACGCTCGACGACTTTGTCCGGGAGATTGAGGCCAACTCTGGAGACCAAGCTAGAAGCAGTCTCGCGCTGGCTGTTATCGGCGAAGCCGGGCTGCGGCTGGGCAGCAAATTCCCCATCGCGCCAACACTGTTCCTGAAACAGTTCAACAATGAGTACGACAAGGTCTCGCTATCCGCGGCGGTTGCCCTGGGACGCGCCGGAGCGGGGAATGTCGCGGTGTATCTTCCCGTTATCTTGCAGTCGATGACACAGAAGGGTAGTTTTCAGTACCTACTTCTGCAGTCCGTCAAGGAGATCCTTCAACAGGCTGCGCTCTCCTCTGCCGATATCAGCCAGTTTTCCTCGCCGCTCTGGGATCAGATCCTTGCTGCCAGCAGCACCGAAGACAACAAAGCTGTTTGCGCGGAGTGCATCGGACGGATGGTCATCATCGATCCCACCACCTACATGCCAAAGCTCGAGGTTCGCTCACAATCTGTCCGTATCATGTATGATGATTTGCGTTGCTGACGATCATCTAGATTTTGCTCAGAAACCAGTCGCCAGGTCTCAGGGCTATCGCTGTCCAGGCTCTCCGGTACACTCTTCCCGACGACAACGAGGCCTTCGATGCCTTGCTGAGGAACTCCCTCGTCGACATGCTCAAGACTGCGTTGAGCGACCCCGAGATGGAGATCCGCCGCCACTCCATGTCGACGCTGACCTCGGCGGCCCACAACAAGCCCGAGCTGATTCTGGCCCAACTCAACCAGCTCATGCCGTTTGTTATGGACGAGACGGTCGTCAAGCCGGAGCTAATCCGCGAGGTGCAGATGGGGCCGTTCAAGCACATCATTGACGATGGCCTGGAAGTCCGAAAGGTAGGCATTTGACTGATCAGTTTAGACTCGGCTTCCGCTAACAACTTTACTAGGCGGCCTACGAAACCCTGTATGCCCTGATCGAGACGGCCTTCTCCCGCATGAGCGTCATCGACCTCTACGACCGCATCGTCGCCGGTCTCTCCGACGACAACGACATCCGGGCGCTCTGCAACCTGATGGTCTCCAAACTGGTGCACTTGGATCCCGACGAGACGATCCGCCGGCTCGACTCGATCGCCCAGGGCTTCCGAAAGACTCTGTCCCACAAGCTTAAAGATAACGCCGTTAAGCAGGAGATCGAGAAACAGGAGGAAGCCAACAAGGCGGTGCTCCGCCTCACGCTGCTATTGGGTGACAGGCTCAACAAGCTGGCGCTGAACACGGGTGGCGGCGCCGGCGCGGGTGCGGTCGCGGGCGGTGCGGGCGCCAGCCAGGCCTGGACCAGCTACTGGGAGTGGGCCAACCGGGACTTTGCCAGCCAGCTCCGCATGCTAAGGGAGGAGAGCAAGGACCTCAACGCGGAGAACTTGGGTCCCGCTTAGGAGGATTGGTTCTTTGTCCAGAGGGAAGACGCCATCATTGAAGACGCGGCAACGACTTCTTGGCTGCTTTCTGCGTCGGAGTCTGATGATGAGGATGATGATTTTGAGGCGTGAGGAGGAGGGCAAAATCATCACGGCATACACCCCTGCTGTGACTTGCAGCGGGATGAATGGAAGGTAGTGACTAGCAAGGCATGGGTATGAATCGACGACATATCACGTACTGTTTGTTTTCCCTCCCCTGAGCCGTGACATCATTGCAAACCATTATACATTATCCGCCGTTTTGTGTGTTCCGCGATATGTCGTCATTCGCCTTCAACGGATTCCCAACCTCAGCAACCTCGCTCCAGCGCCTTTACAACGCTTCTCTTCCTATCAAATTCACCTCGTCAAACGACCGTCTCGTCGGGATACTTGCGCGCAAACATGCCCAGCGCCTTCATGGGGAAGGTGAACTTGTAGTTGGGGTACGAGATCATGCAGCTCTTGTTGAAGACGCCCTCGATCGCCTCCTGCAGCCACTCGCCGTTGGGCTGCTGGCGCTCCATCAGCAGCCGCACACCCTTGCGCAGCGGCGCCAAGTCCGGGTGCTCGGCCTTCATCAGCCCGATCAGCGCCCAGGCCGTCATGACCACCTGCGAGCCCGACGGGTGCTCGACGTATTCGCCTGTTTCGCAGGCCTGGTGGGTAAGGGACGGGAGGTTAGTGTCGTGTGTACAGAAGAAATGATTGAATGGGCGATTAGGTACCTTGTAATGCTCCGACCAGCCGCCGTCCTCGCGCTGCTTGGAGATGAGGAACTCGCAGCCCCGCCGCGCGTGGGAGCTATTGGCGTAGGTCTCGCCGATGCTGGCGAGGCTCTCGAGGGCGAACATGCTGGCGTACGTGAAGCAGATGCCCCAGCTGCCGTACCAGCCGCCGTGCGGGCGCTGGGCCGTCTTGATCCAGCTCACGGCGCGGTCGATGAAGCGCTCGATCTCGCGCGCGCGGTGGTCGGGCCAGTGCTTGTGGAACAGCGACAGCGCCGTCACCACGGCGGTCGTGCACTCCGGGTACTCGTACTCGACCATGATGTTGCCGAACACCTCGGCCGCGTTGAGCATCTCCATCCAGGGCCCCGCGCGCGGCGGCTCGTAGGAGGAGCAGCTGCCGTCGGGGTTCTGGTAGGTCAGGAGGGTGTCGATGGCGTCGAAGATGCGCTGGTCGTCGATGAGGGTTGGGAAGCCGGGGGTCTTCTGGAGGATGATGACGGATTTGAGGGCCTCAGATACGCAGTCGCTCACAGCGTAGCCCTGGTCCTTGTTGCTAAACGCCCAGGCGCCCTTGCGCTGCTGGCGGTAGCACTTGTCCTGGTCCTTGACGTTCTCGCGGATCTGCTGGTCGTCGAGGAACTCGAGGGCCTTGAGCAGCATAGGCCGCCAGCGTGGGTCCTCGGTAAGCCCGGCATCCATGACAGCCTGAATCGCGAACGCTGTGTCCCAGCACTGTACCCCGTTGGTGCCGTTGGCGAGGAGGCCCTCGTCCTTGACCCACAGGAACTCGTGTGACCGCTCCTTGTGCCTGCGCACGGCGTAGGTGTCAGGGCCGCCGTGGGCGTACAAACAGACTGTGTTCATGGGCCCTGACACGGTGGCCAAATCCAGGCAATCCGTGTTGTCGTTTTCCATCTCGATCAACTTCATGGCCCAAGCCTCGGCCTTCTCGACGATGGGCTTCACCCTGAAGTAGGGCTTCCAGACGTTGGCCAACAACCAATTGATCATGTTCAAAAGCCAGGACTTGGGGTGGTAGTTGTCTCTCGGGTTGATTGTGTTGCGGTGAGCAGCCCAGTTGATCTTGTCCCAGTCCTCGACGAACAGCTCCTTACGGAGTGCACGGATGACGTCCGTCTCTTCGGCGCGCCATCGTTTGGACCAGAGATAGCTCATAGGCAAAAAAACCTGCCGAATGTGAATCCACCACCTCCAAGGCGCAAAGGGAACAGAATCAGGAAGAAGCCACAGCTCAGGAGGCACCGGGTTGACGATATCCCAGTCGGCCACGCCCAGGACGGCAAGCCACCACTTGGCCCAGTGGGGAGAATGGGTTGCGCCGCCCATCTTGTGCAGCGTAGCGCGGGCTTTGACCATCTTCGGATGGTCGGCATCAACCCCAACCAGCCGCAGGACAGTGTAGTTGAGCGTGATGCCAAAGACCGATGTTTCGCCTTCGATATGCAAGCCCCAGCCGCCATCATCGGGATGCGCGCGTGCAAATAGGTAGTTCTTGATCTCAGTGGCGTAGTACCATGGAATCGGCGTCTTCGTCGCGTACCACGAGAGGACGACGCAAGGGAGAAGGAACATGGGGCCTCCATACTCGCAACCCCAGTGGCCGCTGGGCAGCTGGAGCTTCTCGAAGAAGGTGAGACCGTTGCGGACCGCATCGAGGGGGTTCTCAGGCTCTGGGAGGTCGGGGAGTTCCTGCAGAGTCAATGAGGTCAGGATTGGTCTCGAAAGAAGCGAGATGTATGTGAGCTAAGAGACTGAGGCTCACCAGCGGCAGGCCCAGGTAGTACTTGTCGGCGTAAGTCTGCGGCCACTTCTCGAGCGCGTCGTCGTCCTCCAGGTAACGCCAGGTGTGGCGGCCGTGGTCGTCGTGCATGCGCCATCGCGAGTAGTCGGTCCGCTCCTCGAGCTCGGGTCGCATACGCTTGGTCGCGTGGTCCAGGTCGCCGGCATTGCTCAGGCGCTTCCTGGTCGAGCCTTTCTCGAGGAGCGGCTCCGCCTCGGGGGCTGCCGCGGCCACCTTTCGTCGGACCATCTTGGCTGCGCTGAGTGGTCGTGATGCGCCGTTTCAATTGGGACGTGTGATTCCCACCACACCTTCACACGCTTCTCCAAGTGCTGCGCGCTGCGTGTCGATGGGTTTCTTGTACTCCGGCAGTGCCCGTCGAGAGTTTAGTAGGACGCCGACGATCCGATCCTGGAAGGTCAGGGATGCCAAGCAATCAATGGGAAGGACCCGACCCTGACACCCCACTTGGACAGCCTGCCCCTGGCTGGCTGCATAGCACCCCACCCATACTGGCAGCAGCTTCCTTGGCCCCCACACGGAAACAACCCGGAACGGTTGCCGCGGGCGGAGTACACCCGCGCTGAGCGTTCCAGAGTCTGTGATACGTGATTCACGTTACGGGTTCGTCAGGAGGGAAGGAACGACGGCAACTGGTTCATGAATCAAAAAGAGCTCAGCACACTGCTGCCTGGCCAGCGCTTGAGGAGCAACGCGTGCACCGCTCGATATCTCAATTATTCCACCGGTTTTACAATCTGTAGGCTCAGATCGTAGCCGTATCATCCCAGGCGAAGTAGAGCATTTGTTTGAAGCTCATGTTTAGCAATTACCGCATACAGAAGTATGCTTTCCTTTCCCAGGGGCCTGCCTCGCAGAGCATCGAGTCCCAACCCAGGAGAACCTGCAGTATCTATCGCAGACACCCCGGTTCCCGATTTTAGTGATGCGATACAAGTGCCATCAGCTTCTACAAGCAACGCATTGTCCCGACTTGAAGTCCTGCTGGAGACCATCGTGGACTCGATACTCACGGGCGACGAGCTGACCATTCCTTATCGAAGCGTGCGGTCTCTTCACCATGGTGCAAACTCAGTTGGTCTAGTAATCAGCAATAGCCGTTCTACCGAATCGGTGCGATTTCCCGGTCGAACAATTCAAGAGGTCAAGAAATTCGGTACGAATGTCAGCAAACTCGCGGAATGGCATGGTGCTTACCGCATGATCGGCTCCCTGTCCCAGAAGCACTCTTTCGCATTATCGAACTCTCGCATGAGGCGCTTCTCTCCGGGAACGTCATCACAAAGCGGTGAGGTTCGCAGACGTCATGATCAAGTCATCCAGTTGGCTCACCTATGTCAGAAACATCTATTACCAAAACCCCGAGTTGTTCCGGTCACAAAGCGCCGTGGATGACATGGTAGACAACCTCGCCTTCACGCTTGGAGTCGGCCGTGAGGATCTCAACATTGTGAGCTGCCCGTGGGGTTGCAGTAGAAGTCAGCTAAGATTGTGGCAGGTTGCTGCAGCGAAAGGCCTCATCTCGGGCCCTATCGACTTGAAGCTGAAGGATGGATCCGTGCGGTCCTGCGATGCCTCAGTTGACGCGGTATAGGCCGGACTTTTTGGTGCGCTGTCCAAACAAATGATGTTGACCAGCTAATTTGTTCAGGGCATTTTGTTACCATCGATCACGTCGGTAGCGCATATCAACTTGCGGGCTGCGCGATGGCTGCTGGTCATTGAGAAGGAGGTACCTTGTTGTCTTTGAATGATGTACCTAAGCTTGAAACCAGTCACTCATGAGCGCAGGCAACATTCCGCACCTTGGCCGCCTCACAGTATTGTAGGACTTCTCTGGCAGGACATGGCATTCTCCTGACGGTAAGCCCATGTTGTGGCCTTCCATGATGGCGTTCATTAGCTAACACTCTTACATCGTAGGCAAAGGGATTTCCTGACTTGGCTACGCGGCGCTTCTTGAGCATTCTCAACACCATTTGCCCCAGCCTGGCAATGTTTGTTCTGGTCGACTTTGACCCACATGGGGTTGCGATCATGCGCACCTACAAGTATGGCAGCCGACGGCTCGAACACGAAGACGGTGCCACCGCACCGGGGCTTCGTTGGCTGGGCATCCTCAGTGACGACATCTTCCCCAACATGGCTTCGGCCGGCAGTGAGAGTCAAGACGTCTGCCGGAGCCAGCACAGTCAGGAGTCAGCCAGCCAAGAGTCTGTCGCATATTCATACTACGGTGAGTACTCCGTGGTATGTGCCACCAAGCTTCGACTTACTAACTTGCTGGTCCAGGCTCACAGAGTGCTCGACTCTCGAAGAGGCTCAAGACCACCCAGGAAAGGGCCCCGAGTGAATCCATGTTGCCCCTCACGCCTGGGGATAGGAAAAAGGCGGTCGAGATAATGCGAGAAATCTCTACCGCGGTACCCGCGGACCCTGACGGAGCCGATCAGATGCAGGAGTTGCAGCGCATGCTGATGTTGAACGTCAAAGCTGAGATGCAGGCGGTGGACAACTACGGCGACATTGCTGATTGGCTCGACAAGAAGTTGACAGCATGACTTCTACTATTGGCGATCACTTCTCACCAATTGCTTGTCAATTTAAATAGATAGCTAGTAACTGCCATTTGCTCCGGAGTTTCACGTAAGAAACCGTACACAACGCTGACAACCGTGTGTTCCATATGCGGATGGCGTGCCATCATGACGTTTGCTGGAGGCTAACCAGGTGGGTTTGTTATCTATGCCGATGAGACAGGTGGTCGCTTAGCCATGTTTGGGTGTTGCGAAGCGTCTAAATGCTGGTATTGGAGAACCTGAACAACCTGAGTTGAGAAGCGACTTCTGTGAAACCCGAGTTGAGGAGGCAATAGTCTCAGATAAAGGGCGCTGGGAACTGTCCGCAGTGACGACACTCAAGGCTCAAGTGGAATAAGGGCTAGTACATGGATGACGGAATCAGCTAAGAATTAGTTTTTTCTATGGTTTTTGAGTCTAGGGCACCGAAACGACAATATAAATACTGTACATTGATCCACGGTTCGAACGCTACAGATAGATCCGCCAAAATAGTTACATATTACATACGAGATCCAAATAAGACGAAATCCAAACATGTATTTGCCTATCCTCTCAAGTGATGCTAAAGATCTTGTACATGACTTCCCCAACGCTCCTGGCCCGGTGCGGCTTCCTTCAAGCGACGAGTATAGCCTGTGAGGGCCTTCCATTTCTCAGCCACACGAACCACTACGGGAGGGAAATAGCTCGGGTCCTCACGCGCCGCTTGCGAGTAGCGGAAGACGTTTCTAAACAGATCGATGTGCTTCTGCTTCCAAAGCCCTTAGCAGCGCAGGTCGCCGGCCCCGACGCCGGGCAGGTCGAACAGATCGGCCTTCGCTTCGATCTCTGCGAGTGCCCGTTGCGCCTCGACGCGCCCGCTGCCTCGAATCGTTTGCACTTTCCGCAGGCGGCCCTGGTCACCCAGAAGTGCGATGAGCCTCTCGGCAGTCGCGAGACGGCCGGCGTATTCGCTGAGGCGGAGGTGGGAGTCGAAATGGGCGCAGTAGTTCCGGGACGTTAGCCAAGCCCCGTAGAGCCCACTGCAGCTTGCGACTGGCGCCGCGCGAGTAGTAATGCGTACAGTCCTCGAGCTCGCCGTGATCCAGGCGCATGAAACTCGGCCCCCTGGCTAGCATGCCGGCCCTCGGACAGCTCCGGGTCGTTCTTGCGTGCCCAGTTCCACAGCGCGTAGCTCGCGAGCGCCAGACCCTTGCGCACGCCCTTGATGACCATCTCGTGGTTTGGCGAAGACATTGGCCAGGGCGGGCTCGCTCGCTGTCCAGTCGGGGTTTGGAACGGCGTTGTCGGCGGCGGCGGCGGTGGCGGGCTGCAATGCCGCTTCGGCGTCTGGGGTGGCGCCAGGCAGCTCTGGCTCGTTGTCGGCCGGAGGGTCCGTGGCAGCTGACGTGTCCCCGTCGTTGTCGGGATGGTCCGCTGTCGCTGTTGTATAGCACCGGGCTCGAGGCGGCTTTTGCTTGAGCTCTGTGGTCTGGGTGCTCCAGACGTACCGCGGTCGAGTCTCGTCAAAGCGCTCGATGACGAGCCTTCCGTCGGCATAGCTGTATGGGAACCCGTGGATGGTATACCGAGGACACAAGCTCACGCCAGGGTGGCCCGCTGCCGCTTCGGTCTGGATGCCCTTTGTTGCTTTGCGGGCTTGGGACGACTGTGTTGCCCTAGCGTATGATCTTGCGGGGGGTGACGAGAAGGCAGGACCGGCGGTTGGGCGAGCAACGAAAACCAACAGCGGCGGCGGCAGCGGCAGCGGCAGCGGCAGCAACAGGAGGTGCGGGAGAACGTGCGGCCGACGCGAAGGAGGCAGCGAGAGGGCGGCAGGCGACCGGACGAGCGATGAGGGCCAAACGCAGACGAACAAGTTCTGCATTCTTCTCGGCAATTTGAGTCTTCAGGGTAGAGTTCTCCTGCTCGAGTATAGAAACCCGGTAGGCGGCGGAGTGGAGGAACTTCAGGATGTTTGACAAGGTTCGGATCAAAGACGGAAAACAGGGAGGTCGGAAAGAACTTCGCGTAGCCCTTAAGATGTTGCGTATATCAGAAACAGCGGGACATCTTGCTGCGACAGATTACGACATCGGCTTCGATGAACAAAAGACGGGAAGGAAGCGTTGCGCAGTTCAAGTTCAGGTTGGTAGGGATATAGGCAGGGGGTAACGCGTTGCCTACCTACACAACCACGCTACGAGCCTGGCTATGCAGAAAACATGACATAATGTTGAGGATTCACTGTCTTTTTCTGTTCATTTCTCTTTCAGCAGGTAGGTAACGTTAATCAGCCTGGCATCAAACGTCATTTGGCGTAATATGCTCAGCCGTTTTGCCATCTTTGAGAATTGCGGAAAAGGCCCGAGGCTCAAACAGGACGGGGCGAGTCCGAGTCCGCATCAGCATCAGAACAATGCATTCAAAACACTGTATGCTAGGTTTACACCAGTTTTACTGGCGGGAAACTGATGCCCTTTCAATGTCCGACACATCGTAAGATAACCGATGGGCTCGCGCTCACTGCGGTCCACAAGTACCTATAGGGTATTTGGGATGCTGCAATGCACTGCATGCCACGAATGCTCATATTACCTAGTTTTCCGTCGATGATACTTTTCATAAAACATGCAAGTACCTTTTTTCACATCAGTGAACTGCTGTGAAACTGCCAACGCCATTAGTTTCCTGAATGATAGGTAAGTTGTAACTAACGTTATATATCATAGTTGGACTGTAGGTGGTTCTGGCTCTGTGCCTTAAGTTACCTGGTGATTTCCCATTTACCTGATCCTCAAAGGAACTTCCAAGCGCGCTGAATACTTAGGTCGATGGTTTCGACCGAATTGGCGCAACCCCGGCAGATGCATCAGAGGAAGGTATGCACTAGAAGGTAGAGGTAGCGTATGTCAGAGGTGCTCTCAACAGACGTTGTCCCGCTCCCGCTTAGTTGTCTAAGACTGAGAGCCGTACATGCAACGTTCGATACTTGGAGCAAAATAAGAGCCATGCGATTGCTTCATGCTTTGAGAGAGTGGAAAGAGGGAGTCGCTGGGAGTCGAAGTCTAGCACAGTGCTTTTCGCAACCTCGAGAGAGCCCCGCACTGTCTAAGCTACCATGCCAAACTCGAAATTTTTGGCGGCAAGTGATGTCAGCTCAGTCGGGCAGGCACACTCTCATTCACCTGTTGCCCGTTTCGCTCACAACTCGGTTGCGCTGTTTCGGTTGAAGCCACCCGCGAGCTGGACATTATACACGAGAACATGGCTCCCCAACTAACCGAAGACGAAATCGACGATCTCCTGTATGCGGCTCGCACGGGGGAAAATGACGAGCTCACAACGCTGCTCTCGTCGCTAGCCGAGCGGGAAAAGGTCTCAACAGCCGAGATTCTCACTGCCGCCAGGGACGAGGGAAAGTCGACATGTCTTCACATGGCGACAGGGAATGGCCACACTGGTGAGTGTTACAGTCGTTGACTTTCGTAATGATTGTCGCCACGGCCTCGCTCTTTCAACCTCTCTCCTCAACCCAAGCCTCTCTCTTCCACGTCACCATTCATACAAGACTTAACTACCCGCAAGATGGATTTCACCCCAGACAAAATCACTCATTTGCTCACAATCACACACCTCCCCAGAAACGGTCACCCTCCTCCTCACGCACTTCGCCGCCCTCCCGACCCCGCAAAAACAAGCCTTCGTCGACCTGCCAAACGAGTTCGGCAACACGGGCCTGCACTGGGCGGCGCTGGGCGGCCACCTGGCCGCCGTCCGGCTGCTGGTCGAGCAGGGCGGCGCCTCGGTGGCGCTGGCCAACGACAAGAACTATGTGCCGCTGGACCTGGCCAGCTTCAGCGACAAGTTCGACGTCGTCGACTACTTCCTGGCGCGTAGCGAGGAGGCGAATGCTGGTGCTGATGCGGCGGGGCTGGAGGCGGGTGCGGAGGGGGTGAGGTTGCGGGAGGGGGAGGAGGGGGGGGATGGGGAGGTGGAGGGGAAGGGGACGGGGAGGGCTGAGGGGGTGGAGGGGGGTTTGTCGTGAGGAGTGGGCTAAAAGGATACATGATGAACATGAGGTTGGACAGGGGATCAAGTGTCTGAATCATGAAGTTGGAGACGTTTAGATGTGTTACTTTTGGTTATTGCGCCGCTTTTAGTGCGTACATCCTGACGGGCAGCAGGCTGAGCTTGCCGATGTTGAGCCCCTTTGCTAGTTCCACATGGATAAGGCGTAGGCCAGCCTCGTTGAACAAACGACGGAATGTCCTGTCCTCCCTGCAGTATATGTCGGTCAGCGTTTTCTGTCGTCTTGGAAAAAGGGAGTGGGGAGACGGCACCTAGTCACAGAACTGTCCAGCTTGTCAAACTCGTCCCTGCCGCTCGTGCTGTTGTTCTCCTTGACAGCAATCCACCCGCCGTCGGGATTCAGCGCCGCCTTGCACCGTTCCAGAAAGCGAATCAGCTGTTCGTCGGATACATGGCCGACGCACCACTGCATCCAAATCAGATCGTACTGTACACCCTCGGCAGGCTGCCAGTCCTCCAGGCCCATGTTGAAGACTGTCCTGACGCCGGTCTTGCCCGGCAGTGCAGCGGTAAACTTGGCAATGGGCTCGATAACATCGACCTGCTGAGTAATGCCATCCAGTAGGAGACCCTCAGTGATGCGGCCAATGCTAGCGGTGTCAGATCGATGCAGGTACTTGGTCATGGCTTCGTCTCACCCACGCACTCACCCAGCTCCGCCTTCGAGCGCGCTCGCAGCAACACGCCGACCAGGTTTCGACCCGATGCCGAGCTTGGCGAGAAAGTTGCGTGACCCGCGCAGGTCGATCCGGCTGATCTGGGGGAACCCGCCGAGCATGCCGTCGACGGTGGCCGGCACGCTCTCCCAGTACTTCAGCCCGTCCTCCTTGCTGATGAGCGAGTCGACGGGTTCACGTTGTTCGTTGCTTGGATCATCGGCCATGATTGAAAGTGCTATTGGCCACCGTGTTGCTTAGGTAGGTACTCCTTGTTAGGCCGGATTTTTGCTGTTGCCCAAACAACTGTATGGAAGCATCAACCCCATCATTCCTTTGGACACGGACACTACTGCGCGAGAGGTATGCACAGATTACGGATTTACGGAGTACGGAAGCTGTGGATGGTGTCCACTACCCGCAGCAAAAGTGGAGTTGTTGACTCGTTGTGATCTGGAAAGGAGAGAAGGGGTTGATTGAGTGGAGGGCTCGGAGGGTTAGGGCTTTCCTCACCTGCCGCCCCGTCGTGCAAGTCGTGATACTGCCTGTTTGGCCAGCTTGAAATCAACAAACGGCCTCCCTATACACGCCCTTGTCACAAGCGCCCCAAGATGCAACAATACTATATGAAATGCGTTCTTGGCTTGGAAACCGGCTTGGCCCATGTGCTTGTTTGTTCCGTACCCTCCGATCAGCTGGGTTCTCATATGCGGCCATTCGTCCGATTTCTCTGCGCTGGAGCGCAGCCTGTGCTGCTTTTGAGTGAACCAGATGCTATTTTCGTTATTCATTTTTGTTTTCAACCTTGTTTCGTGTCTTGGGACATGCCGTGTCACGGGCCATTTCAGATTTGTATACGTTTTGCGGAATAAGCGCTATGCGTCCTTCGCACTGTTCGATGATGTCGGCATTGCTCGTCAAGGATTTCATGTTGACAGACCTAAGCATTAACGGAGTTCTCCAGCTTGGCTACGAACTCCTCAAACATGTCCCTGACTTGCGGGAGGTCCGGGCTTTCCAACCAATCAGGGTTGTATATCAGTTTCTTGGGGAACTATCGAGATCACAGCAACTCTGTGTGTGGGCTGCAAGGGAAAATGACGGCTTTGGCGTTACGCACCTTGTGTTGTGGCTGGGGCTGGGGCCTGTTTCCACAGTAACTCTGCCCCTAGGCGTTGCATTTTGTTGATGTCGCGAGCCATGAACCCAACAACATCGAAGCGGCTGGGTAACAATTTATTAGCTAACCTACGCCAATACTCTTGTGTTTTTCCTACAAGGTCTTACGGAACAAGAGGGATAACCGCCTCGGTTGAGATGGCTCCGTGGGAAGTGCGAAGACCGAAGATACCCTGGGCAGCTGCTGGAGCCCGCCCTTAGACTGGCGCTCGCTGTACGTTACGTCAGCATCTGTTCGATGTCAAGCTACCGACCGAGTCAAGAAAATGGTGGAACTGACTGTCGGTGCCGAGGCTTGCATCCAACCAGTCGTACGCAGCAACGGCAGCGGCGCTCCCAGAACTACTGCCCTCAGGCACCAAGTAGCCGTCGCCCCTCGGATTGAAGGGGCAGTGGTAGTCAATCCAATCGGAAGGCGGGTATTCGCGGTCGGCGAAGCTTGTCATTTTCACTTTACCCAACAAGACTGCGCCTTTCGCTAGCAGCTCTCTCAGGACCGGCGATGTCTCGGTAGCTGGGGTGTGAAATTTCAGGAATGACTTGTTGGATACGACGGTGTGGATGCCTTTGACGTCAATGTTGTCCTTGACGGCAATTCGCATGCCGTTGAGCGGCTTGGACGAACTCTTCTCAATGTAGAGCCGGGAAGGGACGGCAACTGCGAGAGTGGGACCAAAGATTCCAGAGACCTTCAGGAGCGAGAACCTGTTGATCGACGCCTTGTAAGCGCTGAACCTTCTCTTTACATGGTCTTCCGCTCTGTATTCAGGATGGTCTGTTATAAACCTTGGGCGAACTTACGTCCCATTGTCTGACGGCGAGGGTTGGAGAGGAGCGAAAAATGCATCGGCTTCATCTGGGAACAGTCTCCAGGCTTCTCGGAGCTCGCTGTCTCGCAAGAAGTAAAGCCCAGCGGGAAGCGCTTCTTCTTTCTTGATGCTCATTCGAATAAGCGGAAGGTGGTCCTTCCCTAATGCTATCGACTCGCAAATCCGAGATGCTGTAGGCGTCTCGGCAGCTTCGTGTTATTGAACGACGACAGTCGCAAGAAATCCGGGGCAGAAGACATCATCCTCTTCAGCAAATCGGCGGACATGGCCAGCGAGTGCGGCTTCGGTGACTTGAACATCCGGCACAAACGGAAGGACAATAGCAGGCAGCACTGCCGTGGGTTCCACGTAGTTGTGGTCGAATGTATACTTTCACGGTCACGGTTAGTTAAGTTGGGAAACGAAACCTAAAGCTTGGGATTAATGAAAGCAGAGCCTACCTTGGGAGCTGGGCCCAGTTGATAGAACTTTTCCTCAATTTCGACCACCTGAACAGGAGGTGTAGCGGCAGCCTGTAGGCTGTGCAGAGCCGGGAGGCTCTTCTCGGCAGGTTTCATATTCTTGGAAATGAGGTTCATGGGCCAGAGGAGGCAGCTCATACCCTTCAACATTAACGTCGTGCGTGGCAACACGCAAGGCTCTCGCTCTTGCCGATGTTTCGGCCGCCGCACCAACACCGTCGGGATTGGCGGGTAGGGCGGGCAGAGGAGAGTGGTTGTGTCAGCGCGTTGGCTGGTGGCCGGTGGTCGGGGAGGGTCGGTTAAAGTGAGTGAGGCTTACAGAGCCGGGAAACGCGATGTGGGCGAAGATTGATTGAGCGGGAACGTGGTACTTGGTGATTGTTGGGTGGGTTACAGGGATTTACGGCAGCCGCTGTTGGCCTCTTCGTCGATGAGGGGCTGCTCAGGTGAGACGAATCCTGTGGCAAATCATCTTCCCGAGTTCAGGAACGTCCACAATCCGGAACGCAGCCAGCGACTCACAATCATGGACATGCTATCCCACCAGGCCAACTTGGCGCGATTCGACATGCTCCGGTACGGATTTGAGGGGACACAGATTCTCAAGAAGAAGGATCTGCTTCACACGATCAATCACATGCCCTTTTACGACACTAACAAGACCCGATGGTCGTATAACAATCTCGCCGTCTCGGTTGTCGGCCTTGTTGTGGAGAAGGTTGCGAAAGTTCCGTTTTGCGAATTCGTTCGCCAGCGGCTCCTTCAGCCCCTGAGATTGCATCGGACGACGCTAACGGACGATTTCTTGAACGATGGCAACGTGGCGTCGGCCCACGTTGTTCTCGACGATGGCACACAAGTTGCCATCCCGCAACCTCGAATGAATGGAGAGACCGCCCTGGGCCCGGCTGGTGCCGTCCGCACCTCGGTATCCGATCTGTTGACATGGGGCAACGACTGGCTGGACGGACTCTGTCGAGAACAATACGACGAAGAGGGTAGGCCGGTGCGCAACGTTTGGGCGGACCGGCCGGCCGTAGAGTTCGCGGATGGAAGCGTGCGCAATCCGCTCCGGCAAGTTCATCAAATCCTGACGGGGCGAGTCCCAATGGTCGACCCGAGCTGCGGATCCTACGAGAGCGCTTATTGTATGAGATTCGCCAAGTATACAATTCCTACCAAATGCATTGGGAATCATTTCCAGCAACGGGCGGCAACCTGATAGTGTGCTCGGGGCAAGGTCTCCGCCTCTGTTGACTCTACAACACAACGGCATGTATACGGGCTTTAACACCGCTTTTTACTTGTTCCCGGCTTCGCGGATTTGCATTGCGGTAATGGGAAACGTATATGGGAGAGGCGACATGCTGAGTGGATCGCGTGGCACTTGATACAGGATATTTTCGATCTGCAGTCCTTCGCCTAGCCCAAAACAGGGCGAAAACGGTCATGGACTGCCTGCCCCGACAACAGAGAGAATACGAAGCACGGCGGATCCATGGAACCCCCCGATCACCGAACGCCGACTTCCTTGGCCGGTACTGGTCCGAGGAATTCCGTATGAGCCTGGATGTTGACGATGGCGAAGGGGATGAAAAGGTCGAGGGCATCTTGTCTGTGACAATCAACGGGCTGCGGAATCAGCGAAAAGGTTCAGACACTACCACTACGACACATATGGGGTCCTCCATGACCTCAGCATCGACGAGTACCTGTTGAGGACCATGGTAGACTTTGTTAGGTGGGAGAGCTGCCTTCTGAATTTTCATCGCGGCTTGGATGGAACCATCCAAGGCGTGGTTTGGACCATGGACACTAGAGTCACGCCGCTGACTTTCAGGAAACTTGAGGATGGCAAGCGTTTAGGTGAGCACCAGCGAGTCATTTTCAATCTTGTTGAAGCCTTGCCGACAGTGTGACCAGGTTCTCCCCTTGAAGAAGTGGCGGAAGGGCTGGTTGAGATGCCGGTTTGGGTTATGGTTTCTTGAAGGATTAACCACTTAGTTAGGCTCCCACTAGGCGCAAAATTGGGCCTGGGCATGAGAATGGCTTTGCGTGCCTTTATTAATTGCTGCCTTTAAGGTTTCGCCCGAGTCCATTCGAATTTCTGAGCACCTCCATCGATTCCTGAGACCACAACTCTTCACAGTTGTCACGTCCTCAACCAAATTCATTTTTTGGATCTTCTAGATTATAGACATGACCAAGTACGTCAATACAGCGGCGTACGACCTCGCCGCAAGCCCCAATCTGTCCTCTACGATCACCATCGATTCCTGGCGCTGGAGGTACAACGACGGGAGGCTTTTTGACGCGAGCCTCAATAAGAGGTGCTTGAGACCGCGGTCTCTGTCTCCCACCGAGGCGAGGGAGAACAGAATCAAAGCGACAGGTATGCAAGATCTTGTGTTTGGGCTGTCCCGAATTGTCTTGGGGCTATGCGTTGCCTGACAGATTGAATCCGACTCTGTGACTCAAATCGGACCTCTCTAGCTGACACTTCCTACGCTGCAGAAACAACCGCACCCCTACCCAGCAAACTGCGAGGACCCGGCCGTTTCACAGGCGATGGGTTGGGGCTGATCGAGCCAAGCCTACCGCGAAGCACCAGAAGGGCAAATACAGCATCGACATCACGGTGCCCTTTTTCGTGGATGTTGTATCAAAGGACAACGAGGCGCCAGGACGGACGAACAGCGACGACGCACTGGCAGTTGTCATCGCCCCTGGCGCCCACGAGCACAACATCGGGCCTGCGCCCAGCACACCGGGCTACACCAACTGGGTCAACACGGAGCGGCAGCTGGCCACAGTCTTTCAGAACGACGAGAAGGCCCTGCTCGGCCTCCGCCGGGCACACCGTCTCGGCCTCGCGGCGCTCCAAGCTGCGCACAAGCGAGGGCAGCTGGAACTGCCGTACCACGTGCTGGCAAGGTGGGACATCGGCTCCAACTTCATCGGATCCTGCTACAGTGAGTTACTCGAAGTCGCCGAAAGGCTGATTAAGGCGCTTGGCGACGAGAGCCTGCTTTGCAAGGTGCGGCGAATCCGAGATCAGTGGCGAGCGGGGGCGACGAAGACGCTGGCTGAGATTGAGGCGCGGGTGCTGCCTGCCGCGCTGCCCTACGCAGACCCAGACCGCATGTGGAAAGGCAAGCACAAATTGCTGTTTTTGCGCTTCCTGCGGCATACATGGGAGGACGAGGAGTGTAAGGTCGCGGAATTCCCCTCCGTGGTGGTCTGGGCGGCCGAGCTGCGGAGGGAGTACAAGATGGGTGTGACGGGAGACGTACAAGGCGACGTGATTCACATGTGACGTCTCTTGTTTTCATGGTAGGGTACCAGCAAAGTGCCAGAGGTGCCAAACCTATCAAGGCGAGATTTTCATGGGCTCTCCGCATGTATTCAGGTACTCACATAACCCATTCACAACAAGGTAATGGTTCCGTTTTTGCGACCACATTAGTATCGATAGCATCAACAGAGTTACAGAAAGCATTTTTTTATAGCTCATATAACAGAGACATAGCACGAAGTGAATGCCAATCAGTCCCACGCATCGACGAGAGTACCTATGTACTAGCCCCTGAAGCTGAGACGCTCGAAACACTACCTAACACGACATTTTCACTCACACCAGCACCCCCCCGCCCAATCCCATGCATAAGTATTTCCGTCTCCATCACTCCCTTGTAAGCTGTAGCACCACTTGCTTGTACACCAGAGCCAACCCGCATCAAACCCCCTCCACAACACCCCCCTAAACCCCACCCCCCACCGCAGTCACCGCCACCGCCGCCGTCGCCGTCGCCGTCGCCACAGCCTTACAAATCGTACACCCTAGCACCGGACAGCCGCACGTATGGCACGGCACCACTTCCTCCACCGTCGCCGTGCAATCCCTCGTAGTCGTCCCCACGACCGAGTGCACAGTGACGGTCATGAAGCTGTGCGTCGAGCCCGGCGGGCAGGTGGCGGGCAGGGCCGGGCAGGCGACGGGCGGGACGGGCCCGCACAGGCTGGCGGGCACGCAGATGTCCGGGCAGGGGCCCGGGCCGCGGAGGAATGTGGTTGTTGCGACGTGTGCGCATGAGGACGGGGGTGGTGGTGTTGTGGATGGCGGGGGGGAGGGGTGGTGGTGGTGGGGGAGGGTCAGGGTGATGGTTGTTAGGGAGGGGGAGGGTGTTGCTGAGATGGGGCTGTCGCGTGGTGTTAGTGTTGGGAAGGGGGCCGTAGAGAGAGGAGGGAGTTGTTCAGGGGGGTTACCTTGTCCAGATTGCCATTGCAGCCAAGAGGCCGAGGGTGGAGGGAGTGAAATGCATGGTGGGTTCTGATTCGAGTGATAGTGAGAAAAGGTGGAAGCTCGCAATTCAGAGTCAAAGGTCTGACACTCGGATACCTGGAGTAATTAGATGGAAAGTCAGACAGATGCAAGACTTGGCGTCATGGTTTTATAAGGCAGTTCGGCGGATAGACCCGAGGAGCTTCAAGCACACTTCTTTTCAATCCATATTAGCCACACACAAGCACTCAGAGGAACCCTCCGATTCCTCTTTGTGAGCGTGCAGTGGCTGGCTTAATTGAATCCGGCATCGGTTGCTACGTCCGGGGTTACATAGCGGTGAATACGAGTCGGCTCTGCAAGGCGGATTGGCCAAAACAGCAAGGCGGAACGACTCAGACCGTTGAGAACCGATGTTCCTATTTTAAGGCTTACTTGCGTGGCTCCTTTTAACCGCATGTCCCTGCAGAAATCTTTCCCCGCCCACGAATCAAGCTTCCGGACACTAGAGGAGACTGGTACAACCGCTTCTCGAGATATTACTTGCAGTATCACTGATCTGCAAACACGAGGTAACCACTGGACAAGGTTTAGGAGTATGTTTGGCAGGGAGATTCATGAATGTAGGCACTGTAAGAGACTTTGTGAGTGAAATATATCCTCTTGGACAAAATTCCAAGAGTTGCAGACAGCGTAGCTAGTTGCTCGCTTAAATTACCACTGATTATCAGTGCCTAAGTCTGAGGATATGTGAATACAAAGGCCCAGACCTCAATGCTTTCCGTCGGCTTGGGGTCCGGCGGCGCGTTGTCCTGGTGAAAGGACACATGAGGACACACTAGCAGTTCAGTTAGGTAAAGTTCAATTCCACCCAAGCGTGGATAATTGCGCAACTCACTTGGAGCGCAAACAGAAAAGTCTGAATCGGAATTCTTGAAGAAGCAGCCTTCATGGGTTTGCTGGTTCTCGAGGTAGTACCACTTGTATCCGGGCCAGAACTTGGCGTACATGGTTGATCCGACATAGTCCTTGCGGATGAGGTCAACCTCAAGGAGGTCGTCGTCGTAACCCATTGTGGAGCCGTCGCAGAGGGCTAGAGGCCAATCTTCCACTGGATGCACGGGACGCCAGACGCTACTATCTGTCAGTACCTCTCAACTGAAAACCGGATGATTCTGCTCCGCGCACTTGATGATTCTGATACGTCCACGCATATGATAGGGGGCGCGGTCGCCCATCAGCAAGCGGAGCCGCTTCAAGACCCCAGCCGGGGACTGGTCTGAGATTCTATCAAATCAGCAAGTGCTCATGATGGGTCTTTGCTCCATTAGTATGACTGGATGGGCGCCGATAATCCTCTCCGGGAGAGTTTGGAATACAACAACTGGGGCTATGAGATTGTGGGCCAAGCCCTGGAGAAGACCACGAATCGAACCTTATCCGAGCTGCTCCAGGACCAGGTTTTTGCCCCACTGAGCATGCCAAGAACATCGACGGCATGGAAATCCGGTGACGACAACGAGGCTAAGAGCATACGGTATCCTCAGAAATCTCACAGCAGTCGAGATCGCGAGGCCGACTCTGGGCAAGGGGACGACGTGGAAGCAGCGGGTGGGATCAAGTCGACACTCCGCGACATGATAACCTTCTACAAGACTTTCAAGCACGAGACCAAGGTTCAGTTCTCATCAGGCTCCGATTCATCCGACTTTTCACCCTTGAAACACTGTCGCATGATCACAACCAATCATGCCCGGCTCCCTGGTGTGTCGTGGCGAGAGCAAGGCTACGCATTGGGTTGGGGAAGGTCTCAGCTGCCAGGAAGGCTGGGGCTCTTGTCAACAAATGCTCTGTATGACGATGGGCCCGTCGTGGGCAAGGGAAACTCGTCACTGGTACTTTGGCACCACGGCTGTATGCCTGGAAGCACCTCTGTGGTTTACCTGGTCCCGGAAATCGAATCGGGTGTGTTGGTTCTTCAGAACTCGATGCCCATCATCGACACGGCCGATTTCATCGGACAAACCATCCTCGAAGCGATTCTGCAAGTTGATGTGCCAAACGACTACGTGAAGTTCACTAAGAAGTTTTACAAACAAGGTGTCAGCCACCTGGACTATCTCCAGAAAGAGCTGGATCACAACCGGGCGCCTGGAACACTGCACAGGCCCCTCCGTGACTACACGGGCGTGTACTGGAACCCCCCGAAGACCTTCCACATTGTCGTGCAGGAAGTCGCCGGCAGGCTGATCATGACGCCCCAGGGATTGTCGTCGCAGAGATACACGCTGCAGCACTACCGGGACGACTCGTTCACCTGGATCATGCCGTTCGACGAGGTCATTCGGAGGGCCCGCTCCGCCGCGTACTACACTCCCGAATACTACGTCGTGGAATTTGTGGGTGACGAAGACGGTGAAATCGACCGGCTGGCTTGGGTCATGGAGTCTCATCTGCCTGATAACGGTGGCAGAAAAATGTTCAAGAAGGACTGGGGTTCCTCGGGATCTTCGCGCGCATGGCAGGTCAGTTACAGTGCCCACCTAACCTGTGTCTGATCGTGGGACACAAAATGAAGCCAATTATAACAGCACCCGTTGAGGCATCAAGGCTCAGATTTGAGGTAGGACTCAGTTGTGGTACGTGGATCTTGACGAGCCATAAGCTCAGCTTTGAGATGTGTATTATCAGATACAGTCCACTCTCTTCAGAAGTTACTCACACCTATCTCGAGTGTCTACTTAATATGGCGGAACATCCGGAAGCTGATGATCTGGCTCTCTCCCTCGCCCCCCACCACGATCAAACGCTGACCGGTTGACACACTTGGGTCTCCAGAACTCCCGCGTCTCCTCGTCCGTCAACTGGGGGTTACTCTCCGCATAGATACCGCCCTGCGGCAAGCCCAGCGCGTAGACAACCGGCCACGTGAGGATGGCACAGAGTTCCTTCGCCTGATGTCAGCATGCATGCAGAGGAATGGGACGACAGATAGGTAGGGACTTACCCCCGGTCCGCACTGCCTTTCACACTGCATCCATGTATCCCATCCCATCCACACGAGAATCTCGCCCGTGCGCTGGCGGTGCAGGCTGATCTGCTCCGGGATGGTGTCCCGGCTAGTAGATCCCGGGGATTTGTCGCCCAGGTAATTGCTGGTGTGCGCCTCACTCCACGCAAACAGGTCCCATTCCCATTTGCAGAGTCTCTTCAGGACGGTGTCCAGCGAGTAGTATAGCAACCTCTCGGATCGGCCCAGTGTGCTGGGGCTCACCAGCACCGTGTACACAGAGGAGCACCGGGAGATGGCGTGCTCCTTGGGCGTGTTGGAACCGTACTCCACGTATGCAGAGAGGATGGCGTGGGAGAGCTCGTGGACTCTGGCGATCATGGCCGTTTGTTCCTCTTCGGTGCCGCTGTTCCATTCAAACACTGCGGCAATCTCTCTTGCTCGTGTTCCGTGCTGTGCCCTTACTGTGGCAAACATGGCGTGCCAGTCCACGCCCGAGCACCTAGCCTTCGAAGATGGCGATGCTATGTCCTTGAGCCTCACGCGGACAAGGCTGACATTGTCCTCATCAATATCAAGTAGCCGATGGCCTCGGCGCAATCCCCATCCGTTTTCATACGTCTGGTTGCCGAAGATGCCGCCGTGATGAGAATCCGCCAGGCTGTGCAGCGCCGGATCGTAGAATGACACCATCGTGCATAAATCGAGCTTTACTCTCTGTTCTGACGGGCCAGGTTCCGCCCCGTAATGCTAGGTGGCGCTCCGCAGCCACTCAAACGAGCCCTGCTCGGCGAAAACATTCCCATAGCCTCGCGGCGGCTGTCGGTTCGGATCGCCCGGCAGCGACGTGTTCGCGGCCTCCGGGTTCGGGACCGAGTTGTTGGTGACAAAGAGCTCGCGCACCTGTGACGCCTCGTGGTCGCAGACAAGGACCTCGAAGCCGCCGTTCATGCGGACTACGCCGTCCATTTTCAGGTTGTCGACCAGGCGGCACAGGTCGCGAGCGCGCTGGTCCTCGTCGTAAATGAGAGTGTAGGGTGGGTAGAGCGGGGCCTGCCCCGGGAGAATTGCCAGCCGCGAGTCGAGCGGCCCTGCGGGTGTGGGAGCTGTCGACTGGCCGTCGAAGTAGAGGGTGTTGAGAAGGCGCGTGGTGGCGCGGACGTGGAGTATGGACTGGCCTGCGCCGCCGCAGATGCCTACCGACATCTCCCTGAAGACAATCCACCTGCCTAGTACAAGAAATAATCAGTCATATATGGAGAGAGTCTTGTAAACTCACACATCAAAGGCAAAGAAGGTTGGCTTCGACAGACGGCCAGATCGCACGGTAGCATGGTACAGAACGGTGTTTGCGGGGACTGTGCTGGCCACGACGGAGTGGCCGTTTAGTGCCTACAAGTTGGACCATTGCTTTAGAAAACCATAGACCGAGTCAAACACAAAGGGTGCCACTGCGCTGACACCTGGCTGAAGAAAGTGAGAGGGTGGTTCAAGCTCCAGGTGAGATGGTGGCGGCGAGCGCCAGGCAGCGATCTGCGCTGCGCCGAGGAAAGAGGCTGTCCCGAAGACAAGCACGCCCAGAACAAGAGAACTCATACGGTTCCGGGTTCAGTTGTGTGTTCTTGTTGGTGACATGGTTGCTGCGGAGGTGCGCTCGCCGGTCGGCGTTATGTTCTGTGATGGCATTCGCAATCTGTCTGTGCTGCCAGTGAAAACACAGCCACCCGGCCTCGTCTCGGCCCATTAAAGAAATCTTGGAGAAAATAAAACCATCACAATGGTGGATGACTGAATCTGGACTTGCACTTGGAACGAGGCTCGTTATTGTTGCTCTTGTTACGTGCTTTTGTGTCAGGGTCTCTGCGTGGCTCATCGATGCATGCACGCTGAAGTGACACCCGCCGACCCGACGAGTTTTGAAGCCAATGGTTTATAAAACCCACGACTCTCATGTCTTGTTTGCACCAGGTGAAGACAGACAATGTTTTCACAGTGCACTGGCAGACAGACAGTCAGGCATGTTCTACCGTTAACTCGCCGACACGCGAAGCTGGACTTGGCTGCACAACTTAATTACCTAGCTGCTCTTCCTCCTCGACTGCTTGTGATCTCGAACAATTATGATCATGTACAACCCGCCGTGAAACTTTGCCGTGCTGCAATCCAGCCGTACACTTTCGGCTTCCAAGTTCGCGTATGAACCACAGCCGGATTGAGTGAGGGCCACGATGTTGTGACTAAAACCACTTCACACCAACAAGTTGAACTCGTTGGAATCTTTTGCACAAACACAACATCCATGACATTGTGACAAACATGACCTTTTCACAGAGCGAGACTAAATTGAGACATACAGCAATTTGATTCGGTTGAATTTACGATTTCAGGATGCTTAAGGTTCAAAAAATACGAGAGACAGCTGCTGATGAGAAACCCACATTCGGCTTCAAAACGTCCAACTGACCACACCTTCAATTTAATTAGACGGACTCAACAAGGCTCCAGGGCCCAACAATATTGGCTTTCCCATCGCTCTCCGCGCGCGCCTTCGCGACCTCGGGCGTTTGACCCTTGCCTCCGGTAAACACATACGGCTTGTCATTCGCTAACCGCCGAGCCTGGTACTTCCCCATGGCGAGGAACGTCTTGAGGGCCACCGAGTCCTTCTCTAGTTCCAGCGCCGTCATCTCCAGCTTTTGCGCCTCGCGCACGACCTCGACCAGCGACGGCGGTCGGCTGTGCGGGTTCCGGCTCGCCAACGCCGCGTCCTGGTCGTCCATGAAATGGATCATCATCATCAGCCGCCGCAGGCCTTCCGCCGGCTCGTCCAGCAGGATTGGCTGCCTTTCCACACCCGACCCGCCTTTCCCTCCTCCGTGGGCGAACAACTCCTTGATCTTCTCCAGCCCCGCCCTCGCCACCTCCGGCGTCCACGTGGCCATGTTGACCAGCGTGGCGAGCGAGCTCTCGAGCCGCGCGACGTCCCACCGCCGGCGCCCACTGGGCATGGCCGCGCCGGGCGCAAGAGAAGACTGGCCCTCTGCCCCGTCATCGTAGAACCCCCCGGGGAGGTCCTCGACTGCCGTGCGTGAACAGCCAAAATCACCTAGATAGAAGTCCGGCAGACCCGGGGCACCGCCCGCAGGACTGGCCCCATCAAAGTGCACAAACACGTTCGCCAGGTGCAGATCGCAGTGATATACGGCCTGGCTCCCCGCCTGGTACATGACATGCAGCGTGGCACACACCTGGCCCACACACCGCGCGAGCACACAAACAGGGAACGGCAAGTCCTTCTTCCACGTCGGCGGCGGCGGCCATTGCAGCGCGCCGGCGCCGTCGGCGTTGCTGTCGGCCCCCTCGGCCCACATGCGTTGCCAGTCCGCCATGCTGCCGCCATTGCACAGCTTCCAGTAGCTCACCCGCGAGCAGGTCCTCCGGGGCCGCGACCCGGCGGACAGGCTCGGGGTGTTCTCGTGCGAGAGGCAGGTCACCCACCGCGGGGTGTTGAGCGCCGGGCCCAGCGCGTGCACCGGGTTGAGGCGCAACGCGTTGAGGTGGTCGAGGATGCGGATCTCCCGGTCTTCAGGCAGCTTGGTTAGCTGGGAGGCGTCGTTCAGGAGCGGCTGCAGCTTGCTTACCTTGCGCACGACGACCTCGTGCGTGTAGATGTTGGCTACCAGCTGCACGTAGCTCTGCGCGCCTGCTGCCAGGTTGCGCAGGAAGATGTACGACTCGCCCGAGGTGGCGTCGAACATATACGCGTAGCCGGTTTGGCCGGTCTGGACGCAGTTTCCGCGGCGGAACGAGAACATGGTGTCTGGAGGGTGAAGTAGTACGGCTGGTTCAGAGGATACTCACCGTAGGTGGTTTGTTTTGCCCCCGACTAAGTTGGAGTCGGCCCGCAGAAGGAGTGCTTGAGAGGAGAAAAGCTGCTGGGAATTCATTGCATTCATATATGATGAGATTCGATGTGCGACTTTGCGAGTTACGGAGACTGTACGGTGATCAACATGAGTGAGACGGGTGCTGGTACCGGTTGTTCCCAGCACCTAACTGGTAGACACAGACGGGACATGGCCTGAGCCGCGGGACTGTTCAACTTAGCCACCACCTCTAAGTTGTTCAACTCGCGCAATGATAGAAGTACACAGAGAAAAGTGATAATGAAGTCTTCTCTGCAGCGATGTTGCATTAGATTGATGGATTCGCCTTGAGCTGTGTCCTGAGCCGATAAGAAAAAGGAGCAACCCATAGGTATGTAACATGGAGCCATCTAGCGTCAGGCTAGTTCGCAACATCACAATCAATGCATGGCTACTTGTGCAGTAAAAGCTTCAGGATGGTTTTGGTACATAGATGCCTGTCTCAAGACCATTCGCATATCAACCAGTGTGAGGAGATTTTGATTCCGTTCCACCGGGCCTTGCTGCCAGTTGAGGTATCACACGCTTTGGTGTCCCATTCCCCGGTCCTAGGGCGCCCTCACCCGCCAGCCGCCGAACCATCTATTGTTCTGATTGTGGCTGAGTCACAGAGCTCATGGGCCTCCGGGAACTACCTAGGTATACGGACGTGTGACTGATCAATTCAAGAGAGGGCGGCAGAGTGCCTACCTGCAGTAGTCTTCATTTGCAGCATAGGATGAGGTTCCAACTTCCATACCTTAGGTCCTGAATCGGTGGCTCACGTCAAATCTTCTGTTCATCCCACTAGTCAACTACGCGATACCCGCTTACATAAGGTAGAGATTTTGACGTGCTTCAACATCCCCTGAAACATGAAGCCAGCCCGAGCCGTCACGGAACCCTCAAAACGCAACGCCATCTAAAAAGTCCACCAATTGTAGGTATTGCCGTAACCAGGTAGTGTAAGGTAGCATTTCCCGTTCCGTCCCATTCCCCAGATTTTGTCCCGACGGAGGCTTTAACGCATACGTAATGTAACTACCGTGTATGCTTTATGTGCAAACCGCCCACTTCCGCTGGGCCGCGTCCGAGTTCCTGACTGGTTCCCAAAACTCAGCTGGCTAAATGAGCCTCTCTGGCTCTTGTACGACAAATTAGTCCGTCCCCTTCGGGCATTGAACATCCGCCGTTGGGAACACGCACCCAAGCCTGCACAACAAAATATAGAAATGATCATATTCAGCTAGGTACTCGGCCATGGCGCGTTCATATCTTCTTGGCACGCTCCCAGTGCTATCACTGTTCCAGCAGCACCCCTTTGTTTCCATTGTTTCAGGCCCAGTCTTAGCGGTGTCATCAGCGGCCAAACACCCTCCACCATGTTGTCCACAGCTAACTGGGGGACCATTGCTGCTTCGCTGCTTCTGTTTTCGTCATGGACTGCTGCCGTCCCTACCAAGGGCAACCTGGATCACGAGACAAATGTTCTTGGTCCTCGGGCTGATGAAGGATGGCATTGGGTGGCCACATGGACGTCAATGCCCCAGTTAGTTGAACAGAGCAACATGCCGCCATCACCGTTTGTAAGCAGCCGCCGTTGTCCTTGCATCCAAGTCAACGATCTTCTTTCACATGACTGATAACAGCCCACGCAGACCGGAGGCGGCGCCGTCTTCAAGGACGCAACGTTGCGTCAGACACTTCATGTCTCCGTAGGCGCCGAGCGGCTGCGCCTCCAGATCAGCAACACCTTCGGCGGAAGCGACCTGCCCATCACAGCAGCCACCATCGCCCTGCCCACTGGCGGCAAGGCTGGCGTGGCCAGCATCGACACATCCACCCTCAAACCCCTCACCTTCAACAACGGCTCCACCTCCATCACCATCCCCCGCGGCCAAGTCGCCTACACCGACCCCATCGACTTCAAAGTCGCCGCGCAAGCCAACATCGCCGTCACACTGTACTCCCAAAAAGGCCAATCCGGCTCCAGCATTACCGGCCACCCAGGCAGCCGCACAACCTCTCACATGCAATCCGGCAACCACGCCACCGCCGCCACCCTCTCCGGCACGGCCTCCACCACCCACTGGTACTTCCTCACCGCGGTCGAAGCCTGGTCCCCACCCACCACCGCCACCCTGGTCATCCTCGGCGACAGCATCACCGACGGGCGGGGCAGCACCGACGACGCCAACAACCGGTGGCCGGACCTGCTCCTCGCACGCCTCCAAAAGGCCTCCCCGGGGACGAACCTGTCCCAAATCGCGATCGCCAACCAAGCCGCGGGCGGCAACACGGTCCTCTCAGGCGGCCTCGGCCCGACCCTTTTGTCCCGCTACAAGCGCGACGCACTGCAGGTCGCCGGCGCGCGGTGGGTGCTGATCTTCGAGGGGGTCAACGACATCGGGTCGGCCGGCACCGACAGCGCGACGCAGAGCGGCATCGCGACGCGGCTGGAGCAGGCGTTCGCGCAGATTGCCAAGGACTGCAAGGCCGCGGGGCTGAGGACGATCGGGGCGACGATCACGCCGTTTGGCGGCAGCGGGCAGGCGTATTCGAATGCGGTGAGGGAGCAGACGCGCGAGAAGGTGAATGCGTGGATTATGGCCGGGGGTGGGGGCGGGTTTGATGGGGGGGTGGATTTCGCGGGGTTGGTGGCGGATGAAGGGGCGAAGGGGCAGTTGAGAAAGGGGTTTGATAGCGGGGACCATTTGCACCCGAATGTGGCGGGGTATCAGGCGATGGCGGATGGGTTTCCGTTGGATGTGTTTCAGTAGGGGGTTGGGAGGTTGGAGGTGGGGGGGCGGGAAGGGGTGAAGATGGGCTGGTTGTGCGGAGGGGAATGGATGGAAGCAGGAGGGGAAAGAAGGGGGAAGGGGGGTCAACACGGTACTGATGGCCCCGGGGGAGAACATTGTTGAGCTCAAACAAATGCCAATGTATGTTGGGGACAGAGAGGTGGTCCCAGATAACGGAAAAGCAGCCGTAGTGCCGCGATCTCAGTGCTTGAGGGCTCCCAAAGAGGCAACCTCCGCATCCAACAAAGCCTTTGACTTGGCCGAGCGGCTGGTGATAGAAGCTTTGAAAGGCAGAACCATCCTGCTGCAATGTCAGTGACGGGTATCATCAACCTCGGCAGACTCAACACTTACGCCTGCCCCCGGAACGACCACTCCGGCTCAAAGGGGGCCGGTTGGCCATCCTCTCCAAGCGGCCAGTCAATGTCAACAGTCGCCAGCATCGTCGCCAGGATAATCAACAGGCTATTCTCGGCCAGATTCCGGCCAATGCAGATGCTACACCGGGCATGTCAGCCTAAGCCTCTTCACAAACACGCTGCGTACCTAGATAGATGGAGTGGGTGTTCGTACCGACGACCAAACCCGAAGTTCCCCACCGGCAACGGCTCCCCATTCCCTCCCTCGCACTTCGGCAAATACCTCTCTGGCCAGAAGCGGAACGGCTCGGCGTAGGTCTTTTCGTCGTGCAGCATGGCCCACACGTTCGGGTACACGATGGTGCCCTTGGGGATGAACATGCCGTCGTACACGTCGTCGGCGATGCTGGCGTGCGGGATGCCCAGCGGCGACAGCGGGTTCATGCGGTATGTCTCTTGTAGGATGAGGTTTGTGTACGGCAGATTGGGGAGGTCGTCCCATGTGGGTAGGCGGTTACTGCCGACGATTCGGTCGATCTCTTGTTGGGCTTTGCGTTGTGCGGAGGGGTTTTGCATTAGGTAGAGGACGAGGAGCGTGAGTGTCGCTGCTGTCTGAAAGGAAGTAAGTAAAACTTTGATCTGGACTCGAATTGTGGCACGCTCGCTTACCGTGTCATTGCCTGCTATGACGATGGTCGCTGCCGCTCCTTTAATGTCCTCGCGGTCAAAATCAGAATGTGCCCCTTCTTCAGTGCCTTCACTCAACGTTTCCATCCTCGTAGTCACGAAGGATTGGCTCTCTCCATCTGTTGGCTGCCAGAGCACCCGTTGTCAGCGGCCAAAGACGCAGTCCAGTATGGGCATGGTTGTCATTACCTCTAGTTTCAATGCAGCTTCAAATGGCAGGCTTGTAATGTTCTCAATGGCGGATCGCCAGGTATGGGCGTACCGCAGTCTCTCCATGAAGGGAAGCCAGTCCGGCAGATGTCGAGCTAGATATTGCAGCATCAGACCCTGCTGGAGCTCAGACAAGGTCATGCAAGCCCGAGCAATGAAATCAACCGCTGGGTGCAATCACGTACTCGCTGGAAAACGATCCATGACAGAGCTCGCGGGGGCACCAGACTTGCCAATGGCGTTGGCAGCGTTCTCGGCCAGCTGGATCCACGGACTGTCCGGCCCATCGACCTCCAGCCCATAGGAAATCTTGAGCACGATGGCCACGGAGAACCGTCTGACGGCAACGAGCCACCTGTCCGGTTGGTCGATCATAGACTGGCAGCAGATGAGGGCCTCTCTGCGCTGCATCGAGGCGTATTGGCCGACCCGGGATTTGGTGAACGGCGGGCGCAGGACCCTCCGGTGAAGATGGTACTTGAGTCCCCATCGCAGCCAGGTCAGCGTCGGGGACCAGCCCATTCTGTTGGCTGTCAGCGTATGCGTTCCTGCATGGCATGGCACGGAGTAGGCGAGGCGTACTCCTCAAACATCACAAAGCGGGGGCGGTCCGCATAATTGGAACCGCGCTTCTCGAGCAGCTCGATTGCTGCGGCGAGGGTGTTGAGGACGATCCACTCGGTACCAAAGGTGTGGAAGAATAGCACGTCGGTCTCTGCAAGGTTGTGCAACAGGCACGGACCGCACCAGTGTCAGTCAGGCTGGATAGGGCGAGATAATGATTTCTCAGGATGTCGTACTGTACTCCCTAGCCCACTCAGCATACCGCTTGAAAGCAGCATCTTGTGGAACCACTCGATAATGCCCCAATATGGGTTCCGGCGGAGGGCCCGGCGGGAGCGGGGGTCGGCCTCTTACGCGGGCCCGGGCCGTGCGGAGCACCGCGAGGAGGATGACGATAGCCAAGCCCAGGATGACGGTGGGGCTGAAAGAACTTGATAGATTCAAATGCTCCAGGGCGTGATGCATTGTGTCTGTCTCGTACGACATAGGGGACTGGAAATTGTGAGGTGTTGTAGGACGATATGTGGCGAGCATGGGAAGCAAGATGCCGTGATTATCTAGCCGGGACTGACAACGGACGGCAGATGAACTGGTTAAGCACGGAGAGAACCCGCTGGCATCCTCCTCATCTGATATTCTTGTTCGGCGTTTGGGAGTTCGTGCATGTTGGCTTCTGAGCTAGCGCTGCCAGCTACCCACAATAAGCACCTCATGCGACCATATGCACCAGTGCTGACCACCAAGTGACGGTGAGCACTCGCGATGGAGCAGGCGTTGCCCGGCATTGAAGGATACGGTAACTTGAGTAGACGTTTCGACAAGAACCGTTTCTCGATTCGACCGGGTTGGTGCAAAAAGGGAGCATCCCTAGGTACTGTGGTAGGTATTGAAACATCAGCAACCATCAGCACACAAGTCCTCCGTACCTGATTAACAAGCTGAGGTGTTTCATGCCGGCCGTACCCGGCTGCTTGGAACAGCGATATCTCGCCCCCCTGTTCGACCGGGGATGTGCGCACACACCAGTTGGGTTACATTGGTGTTCCCAACCCACAGTCAGGACTGCTGCGTATTCCGTCGACCTGGAAGACGAGGACTTGACAGTTCGGAACTTGATTTCGCTCACGTTGATTGCCGTCGGATCGCGATCTAACCCATGGGTCACCGGTAGCTGGAGTGTACCGCAGTACACGTACCTACTGCGCGGCGGACCTTATTGCTTGACGAGCACTAGTGTACGGAGACTAGTCGTGCGGTAGCGCGAACGCCCCAACAATGAGGCCGGGGACGAAGTGCAGGGGTTCGACCGAGGGTGGTGAGCCAGGGGATGAAATCCGAGAGTGATCGATCCTTGATTCTGGTCGTGCGAGTCTAGATGTAGTGTACGAGTGGACGCGTGCCCAATGTCATGTAAATAAAACATGATTCCAGGCTGTGCGCTCAGGAATCGAATTTCGAGGGAGAGGGGATGCACCCGCCAACTTGGATGACCGGAGGCTGCTGCGGCCAGGACCAGGGCCCTCTGACGTTAGCGCAATTTAGGCGATCAGCTACGCCGGTCCAGGGGTGGAGCTCCCCACAGTCGCAAGCCGTTGGGGTTGCACGAACGCGTTTCCGTTCATCGTAATTTCTTGCCGGAACCTGAAGCCGTGAAACACACTCGACTCCCTTCGACTTTCTCTCCCTCTCAACAACGAGCTCTTCGTGAGCAGTTGGTGCACTCCTTCCACCAGCCGCCAGTCCATTCGTTTCTTCTGCTTCTCAATACCAACTCACGATGCCTACCAAAGGCCACCACCGCTCCCGGTCGTCGATCGACCGCGTCATCGATCTGCTGGCAGACCTCGAAGACACCCAAATTTCCGTCCTGCTGGACGATCTGAACCATACCACATCTAGCAACGTGCCCGTCTCGGAGGCAATTGCCCTCTTCGAGCACCATGCAAGCAAGCCGCGGAAGAGATTCGGCCGCTCCCCGTCGCCAGTGAGGGCGCTGCAGGTCGAGCTGGAGCGGCGGCACAGCAAGAGGATCTCGTCCGCTCCCGAACCGAGCTTCCGCTCCAGGGTCACCTCATTCCAGGCACCCGCTCCGCGACAACAACAGACCACCGCACCGCAAAACCCCCGTGCAGCTGCCCTTCCGACCATCTCCCCGCCCGCCCTCCCACCGCCAGCCGACCACTTCGACTTCGACTTCGACCTGCCCGACTTCGCTTCGCCCCCGTCGCCCACATCCTCCTCTCCGCCTCGACCCATCAGACATCAGCAGCAGCAGCAGCAGCGACCCTCCCCCCCTCCCTCCTCGACTAACCACCTCTTCTCCTCCTTCCGCCCGCGCTCCTACAAACGCATCAGCCGACCAACCTTCCTCTCCCCCACCGCCACGGCCGAGCTGCACCTCCTCCTACTCGCCTTCTTCAGCGAGAACCCGACGGCGGGTGGCGGCGGCTCGTCGACGACGACGACGGCGACGCCGTCGCCCACGACGCCGCACTTCTTCGGCATGTCCCACTCCCCCTTCTCCGACTTCGACGAGCAGCACCTAGAGTCCCCCGGCACGCCGGGACTCGATCTGCTGGAGCCGGAGCCGTTCCGCACGCCGAGCTTCTCGTCGTCTGGCAGGAGCATCCGGACGATGCCCAGCATGGGGAGCATTTTTGAGGTGTTGAAACCACAGTGATTCCAAGCGGTCGTGTGTTTTGTTTGCTGCGCTCAGCGCGATGTTTCTGTAGTAGTTTTATCACCCTGTGCTGGCGTTTGCGTTGTACGATGGGAAGGGCCGAGATCGATATCCCGAGCTGCGAGGCTCCCCGGTTCGTTTTTTTTTCTTTTCGCTCCTGTGTCTGTAGACGTAGTGAATGCAGAAGGGAAGCCGTTTCAAGCTCACAATCAAGGTTTCCTACTCGGAAGATTCGCGAAATGTTGTACGCCATTATCGGCTGGCTCGAGTTGAGCTACCAGCGCGTCGAACAACCGGTTTGTATGCATTGATGCCGCCTCATGCCATGTTGGTCGGAACTCGCATTTCGAAGTACAGAAGTTTTGAGAGCATGCAGTCGCAGGCCGGGACAAGGAGCGAGCTATCAGCGTGTTGTGAGATTGTATTCTGATGATTGGATCGATTCCGGGTATAATGCTCTATCATAGGTGCTATTACAGTGATTCATACACTCCCCCTCTTCCTTAGCCGCAATGCCGACCATATGCCAACCTCACTGACGAGCTCTAGGTACCGCCACACCTCACAACGCGCCCCCCAACAACTGCACAATCATCATTGCCACCCTAACCTTCATCCCGACCCGTCTCTCCACCTTCGCGAAGTCATCCTTTGTCACCACACTAGCATGCTCCCCCAACCAGCGCTGCTCCTCGCCCAACCTCTGTCTCAACCCCTCATTCTCCGTCACAATCAGCGCATTCGCCTCCAGATCCAGCGAGTAACTCCGCTTAGTGTAGTTGGAACTCCCAATCAGGCTGATGGCCGGATCCCGCTGCCCGGGGAGCGTCACCCACAGGCCCTTGGCGTGGTACGTCCAGCCGCCCGGCTGGCCGACGGTGCCGCGGCGCCACTCGCGCAGCACCGTCGTCGTCACGCCCTCCTCCTCGCCGTGGGGGCGGTGGTGGTGTGGGTGCGCGGCCACGGCGCGGACAAAGCGTCGCGCGAGAAGCGTGTACGCGTCCGGGAGGAGGCCGGACACGCCCGGGGACTGGTAGAAGCCGTTGGCGAAGGGCGAGGCGGTGATCACGGTGTTGTTGCGCGATTGGGTGGAGAGCAGGAGTTGGGTGAGTGAGGGGGCGGGGTTGAAGTAGCCGGCGGTGAAGGTCCAGGATGAGTTGGCGTAGTTGGGCAGGGAGAGGGTTTTGAGGACGTGCGTGACGGCGGGGAGCTCGGTGGATGTGTCTGGTGCGAGGAGTTGCGAAAATTGCGCCAGCATGTACACTGAGGTGTCTCGTTCCTCGGGTGGGGTGTTGTCGTGGGCGGTTAGGGGGGCTGTCTTAGGGGATATGAGACCGGCCAATAGGGATGTCGACTCTTTGACGAACTGCTTAGGGTCCTCTAGGGGCGACGGCGCTGCATTGTCCTCGGGCCAGACCATCTCGAATCCTGCCGCGGCTTTGGAGGGCTTGACCAGAAAGCTCAGTGACGAGATCGCATCCTGCAGGTTGGAAAAATATTCGGTAACGTCCTTGGAGGAGAATAGGTGGTACCGGTCCTGCCTGTTCGTGAAGTAGTCGTTCGACAGGTTGGCGCCGGAAAGGATGATCTCGTCGTCAACTCCGTACAGTTTCATGTGCTGGAGGCCCCAACCCTCGTTGATCCGATTGGGTATGTATCGTTTCCTCAGGCCCGTCAGGTTGGGCGTGTGGTACATGCGGATCTCGACTCGGTCGGGGCCAAACTCCTCGATGAGGGGCGCAAGCAGGGAGGCACATGACGGGTCGGGAGCCTCGCGGGTCCCTCGCAGGGCGTCAGTGAGGATGCTAAGTCGGAGTTCGGGTTTCGCGCGCAGCGCCTCCTGTAGCGTAACGATCTAGGGTGTTTTGATCAGCAAATTGCGTACGCAGCAAAACTCAAGGACAATACGAACCAATTCCGTCTCAGACTTGCCAATGTAGAGGGTCGACAGGAAGATGCGCCGCTCCGCACCGCGGATCTTGCGCTTGAGGGTCTCGTAGAACTCGGCCGGGGACTGCAGGACCTGGATCTGCGCGCCGTTGATCTTAAACGAGGGGGCTATGCGGTCGAGCTCCCCAACGAAGGGGGCGAGCATCCCGGCACTCGACATTGGCGGCGATCCAGGCGTCGGTCCGGCCGCAGGCATCGAGAAGCGTCGGCATTGCGGTCGCGCGAACCGGAAAACCGGCCGCGGAACCGAGACCCTGAGCCTATTGGAGCATCGTGCAGCGCTCCTGGCCAGCATAGCGCCGCAGACGACGGAAACGGGGCTGGGACAGCGGTTTCCGCGAGGGATGCGCAGGCTCGTCTGATTTTTGAAGGAGCTCGGTGTTGGACCTGCCGAAATCGCGAACTTTCAACCCAGCAACTGGCAACTGCAGGCTGCAAGGGCCTGTTAGTGCAAACGGGCTTGGCGTCCAGGGCCATTGCGAGCTTGGCAATTGGTGCGGGAACATCCGTGCGAGCTCCACTGCGTCAGTTGCTCGCTCTTGGTCGCAACCGCATCAAGTCACAAGCCGCTCTCGAATCCAACATCAAAAGCATCGGCCACGGTCAATTGGCCTGCGTACTCCAAGATGTCGACCATCTCGAGGACTCTAGGCAATATTCGCAAGATTGGCCTGAAGGTATGCGCCCCTCACAGCTCACTGGATCCCGCAATTGCTGACTCTGCGACCACAGGATTACTGGCACCAACTCAACGTGAGCACCCCGCGCGCCCTCCCCTCGACGACCACCACGGTCCCGCAGCTAACACCACCGCTTTCCCACGATCACAGTACATCGGTACGACCAGATAGTAATCCGACCGCCGAGCCGAGCCACCGAAAGCTGACGAAGGGATAACACAGGCGACACCAAGGCCGGCACGTTGATCGGCACCGACCGATTTGGCAACAAGTTCTACGAGAACAAGGACGAGCTGCCACGTATGCTGTCCCTCCAGTTATTGGCAATCTCCACTTAGCGATTAATCACAACGACACCAGTCCGCACACGATGGGTCGACTACGCCAAGCATGACTATGACGCGTATGGTTCACCCCTCCGAGGCGCGGTGCCACTTCTTCTGGATCTGACTGACGCCCTGTAACCTAGCGGCCACATCGAGCCGCTGTGGCACGCATGGATCTCGTACGCGGTCGACACGCCGCCGGACCAGGACCCGATCAGGGCCATTAGCCAGAAGCCGTGGAGCCCCAAGACCCACACGCCCAACTACACCTTTACGCGCGGCGCCTTCAAGACGTACAACACGTGAGTGGCCACCACATTTTCACCGGGTTGGGAGTACGCGCGTGCTGATGGAGCGTGCTAACGTGCTGGGTGGATGGCAGAACCAAGCCCAAGATCCAGGCGTGGGAGCCGGTTGCTGCCCCCAGGTGAGGTATCAGAGTGACAGGGCGTTGGTTGACGGAGCGGTACCGGTGGATGAAGCGGGGTGTATATATGGATGGACAGTGAATCGATACTCGGCTCATAGATGGCCATCAGACATTGCTCAGCCTTAACTGCTCCTACAGTGTGAACTTTGACGTCAAGCTCACATGACCAAGGTCCTAGGCGCAACGGACAGTTGACGGACAGAATATTCCCGACGAAAATACTGATTGTTCGAGAGACGATCAATGAGGCCCAAGTAATGCTAAGCTCAGCAAGCCAAATGCTGCTAACTAACGGCAAGAAGCCAAAATGTCCGCCATATGCAAGAACGGCAATGTCAAAAGCGAATCCAAGAAAGGCAATCGAGCTCTCTACCGCCCTCTGCGTCTAGATGCGGAAACAGATGCAGACAGATGCATGCGACGAATGCTAGCTCTAGCACCGAAAACCCAACCAGGAGATAGCGGGATATGTACGCGGGCCATGATATTTGCAGACAGTCTGTCCCTTTCGTCCTCTATTTGTACCGCTCCACGATGGCGGCTTTGATGGCTGTGACAGAAACGAGTCAGTCTCCAGTTGGACGATTCGCTAGACCTTAGTTCGGGGCGCATGCTTACCCTCGGTCGTGACCTTTGCGTCTCCAAACAGCATCCTCGTGCCAGGCATGTAGAACATCGGGTTCGGAACATCAGCTATTCCCATCGGTCAGTCATCTCACCTCAAATTCTCAGATCAGTCAGAATCTTACCGTAACCACTCGCCAAGCTCCGCTTCATCACCACCACCTGCTTGCTCTTCCACGCATGCAGCACCGGCATCCCCGCAATCGAGCTGCCCGGCTCCAGCGCGATTGGGTTGACAGTATCATTGGCGCCAATCACGAGCGTGACGTCCGTCTCCCCAAAGTCGTCGTTGATCTCGTCCATCTCCAGCACAATATCATACGGCACACTAGCCTCAGCCAGCAGGACATTGCACTGGCCCGGCATGCGGCCGGCCACCGGATGAATTGCAAAGCGCACGCGCACGCCCTTCTCGCGCAGCATGCGCGTGATGTCCGAGATAGCGTACTGCGCCTTAGCGACCGCCATGCCGTACCCAACGACGATAATAACCGACTCGGCGTTGGTCAGCGCCTCAGCCGTGTCCTCGACGTTGGTGGTCGTCACGGAGCCCTCGATGGTCCGGGCGGCGTCGGTGGCGGCGGGCGCGGCGATGCCGCCAAACAGCACGTTGATGAGCGACCGGTTCATGGCGCGGCACATGATGTAGGACAGGATGGAGCCCGAGACGCCGATGAGCGCGCCGACGGTCGTCAGCAGCGGGTTGTCGAGCATGAGCCCCTCCGCGACGAGGGCGAAGCCGCTGTAGGCGTTGAGCACGGTGATGACGACGGGCATGTCGGCGCCGCCGATGGCCGCCGTCGTCGTGAAGCCCTGGAGGAAGGACATGACCGTGTTAGCGGCGAGCGCGCCGGCGGCGATGAGCGGCGCGCCGGGGGCCATGGTCACGAACGCGCCCATGGTGGCGATGTTGCCCGCCAAGAGACTCGAGTTGATGACGTGGCGGCCGGGCAGGATGAGAGGCTTGGAGGTCATCCGGCCGGCGAGCTTAAGGAAGGCAACGATGGAGCCCGTGAAGGTGATGCCGCCGATCAGGACGCCGAGGTATGCCGTCACGAGATGGAGGGTCGAGACATGAGCGATGTCCGCCATGACGCTGCCGATGCTGGTCAGGACGGCCGCGAGACCGACGACGGAGTGCAGCGCGGCGACGGTCTGCGGCAGATCGGTGGCCGTGATGCGCTTGCCAATTAATACACCAATGATGCTTCCGATGGCCACCAGCCCGCCAAACTGCGTCAACACCTCAGGAGAGAACCCCGCCGCCAGGAGCGAAGCAAGCACACCAGACCCAACACCGAGCATTCCCAAGACGTTGCCCATCCGCGCCGTCGCCTGCGAGGCCAGGCTGGAAATTGAACTTATGCACAGCACCGAGCTCACCAGATAGCCAGCCTGCACCAGCCCCGCCGCCCCCGTCGCCGCCGCGCCAAGGAACCCGCCGCCAAACACGACCGCCGGGATCGCGTACAGCCACGGATACTCAGGCGGATCCGTCGGGCGGCGGAACATGTCCAGCATGCGCTTCGTAATTACAAAGCCGCCGGACACGTTCACAAACGCCAGCAGCACCGAGACCGCCCCAAACGCCTGCGGAATCGTCTGCGGGAAGTACCCGCCCCCGAGAATAAACAACCCGCCGACACCCACCATACCCGAGATAGCGTTGGTGACGCTCATGAGCGGGGAGTGCAGCGCGGGCGTGACCCCCCAAACAACACGGTAGCCGATGAGCGACGCCAGCGCAAAGGTGAAGGCGTTGCCCATGAACAGCGGGCCCGTGAGCTTGCCCAGGGCGAGCGCCGAGCCCATGCCGCCCGTGACGAGTGCGACCTCGCGCGAGGCCTTCTGCCACGGGGTCAGCGCGACAACCTCGTCGGCTTCCTTGGCGGCGGGTTTGGCTGCGGGGGTGGGCGGCGGTGCGGGGCGTGGCGCGGGCGGGAGCACCTGCCCCTTGTGCGCGACAATGGCGCCGCGGACGACTTCGTCGGCCAGGTCGACCCCGTATTCCTTCTCCTTGGGCGCCATGGACAGGAGGAGCTTGGTGATGTTGTTGGAATACAGCGTCGACGACTGTTGGGGTAGGCGCGAGGGGAAGTCCGTGTAACCTGAAATAAATGCGTTAGATGAGATGAGACATGCAGGTTGGGGGAATGCACGACATACCGATGATCTGGACGCCCTTGTGCGTGATGAGCTTGCCGGGCTGCGTCAGCTCACAGTTTCCCCCCGCCTCGGCCGCGAGGTCGACGATGACGGAGCCCGGCTTCATCGTCTCGACCATCGCCTTGGTGATGAGCTTTGGAGGGGCCACGCCGGGGATCAGGGCGGTCGTGATGATGATGTCCATCTCCGGGGCCTGCTGCGAGAACAGCTTCAGCTCGGCCTGGTGGAACGCCTCGGACATCACCTTGGCGTAGCCCCCGCCGCCGGCGCCCTCCTCGCGCAGCTCAACCTCGATGAACTCAGCGCCAAACGACTCGACCTGCTCGCGAGCGGCCGAGCGGGTGTCAAATCCCCGCACCAACGCGCCCATCCGCCTCGCCGTCGAGATGGCGCTGAGTCCCGCGACGCCGGCACCAATGACCAGAACCTTGCCTGGCGGGATCTTGCCCGCCGCCGTGGCCTGGCCCGCCAAGATGCGAGGGAACATGTCCGCCGCCACGACCACGGCCTTGTACCCGGCGACATTGGCCATGCTGCTCAGCGCGTCGAAGCCCTGGGCGCGCGAGATCCGGGGCACCATGTCCATGGCGAACACAGTCGCCTTCCGGGCGGCCAGCTTGTTCACCAGCTCCTTGTTTTCCGATGGGCGGAGGAAGCTGATGATCGTCTGGCCCTCCCTGGCGCTGTCCGCCTCGGCGGGGCTGGGGCCGCGCACCTTGAGGACGATGTCCGCCTGGCTCCAGAGCGCGGCGGCATCGTCGACCAAGGTGGCTCCGGCCGCAGCGTACTCTCCGTCTGCAAAGTTGGCTTGGGCGCCGGCACCCTTCTCGACGAGCACCTTGCCGAACCCCTTCTTGAGCAGGAGGGCGACGTTGGCCGGCGCCAGCGCGACGCGACACTCGCCCGGGTACGTCTCCCGCGGCGCTCCCACGCTCAGGCTGGCGTAGGGCTTGGTGGGCGGCGCCGCGGGGGTCGACTCGGTCGAGAAGGTTGACTGCCCGCCGCAGAGGGACAGCCGGGCGAAGGCGGCGGAAGCGGCGGCGACGGTGGGCATGGCAGTGCCACGGGGGACCAGCTGCAGAGCCCGGGCCTTGGAAGCGACGAGGGCCAGCGCAGGCCTGCTCGCCGTCTGAGGCCCTGGCACTGTGCTGTGCCATGCCTGAGAGGTGTTCGCCGGGGCGGCGAGGCGTGCCAGCACATGGTCGGAGGCTGCTGGTGAGTTAGCCAAGACGTCCTCGCGTTCAATTGCATTATAGTTTTGGTTGTGCTTACAAGTGCGTCGGAAGCTCGCAGCTCGGGGTCGGATGCGGCTGATGCTGCTGGCCAGAGTGGCCGGCCGGAAGAGAGTGCGAGGCATCTCGATTTTGCCTATCTATCCGGTTGCGCCGTCGTGGCAGGTCAACGAAGGAGCGAACATGAGTTCACATCCGAAAACGAGCGAAGACGTGTCGACAGGCAGAGAAGGTAGCAAGAACACGGGAAGAGCGCGAGACGGACGCTGGGACAGCTTTAAATGCCCAAGCTTGTGTTTTCCTTTTCTGACCCGGGTCGCTGTGTCTGCGCGGACGACATCAGCGGCGCGTATGTATCAGGTCATTGGACGGAACGCGCGCAGGTGGTGTGTGAAGAAGACAGAGCTGGGTTCCGGTCAGAAGGGAAGGCCAGGGAGAAGGTTCTCAGGCTCTCAGGCTGCCGCAAGTGTGCGGCCATCTGATCACCCTGCGGATCCAGGCGGGCCAGGTACCCCGCCCTTCCCGTGCCGTGCGGGGTTTTGCATGCGGCCCATGTCGTAACACTGGCCGAACAGGCTGGCGCAAAATACCCGGTCGTGATGGAATGGACTTGCGCACTGTTGTTGGTCCCCAGCGTGTGCCATCGCGTGGGTCTGTGGCAGTGTGGTTCGTTTGGATCCGAGCCCATGTCAAGGCTAGGAGGCGCCAGTGTCGAATTCGGCAATTCGCAGCAGCAGCAAAATGCGGGGGCGGGGTCAGTGGGGCGCTCTGAGCAGCCGTTGGTGTGGGGTTCAATGGGCTGAGATGGGGAAAGCCCACCGCATCCATCCGCAGTGACTCGTCAGTGAGCAGTGAGATGCTGGTTCCACTGCCTCGACCTCGGGCCGTGTCCTCTCGTCCATGGTTCAAGTCAAGAACTTGACGTTGGACAAGACGCAATTGCTCGCTCGTGCATGTCGTTCGGCAAAACGCAGCCAGTTACACAGCATGACAGCCACGATGACAGGAACATTCCAAGAAACTCGAGTTGCTCTCGATGGTGCGTTGCACAACCTTATCTCCGAGCCCCGACAGGCCGCCCGACGGTTACCGACTTTACCCCAAAATGCTGAGCTTGAACCTTCAAATAAATGTTCCGCAACGCAGGACGGCAGGTTGACAATGCGCTGGTCAGAGGAAACTCCCAGATCTCGAGTGCCGCAGACACGGTCTTCCGAAACACCTCACCGATCGAGCTCTACTTCGGTCTGGTACTCTCCCCGATCGGACTACACAGGTATGACGTTTCTCATGCTATAACCGCTGCACAGAAGATGGCACGCCATCGTTGTCCATCGTCTTACCACTTCAACGTGTGGTTCAAACCTGTAGTAACTGCGTAACTGCGTTTCATTTCATCAGTCGCAATGGCAACCATGGACGCGATCGGCACCTGACCCAATCTGAGAACCTTGAGCGTGCATCGATCTCCAGGGCCAGGGGCAACATTTTGGAGTACATACGAGAATAATGTCGTTAGGACGAGACATATCTGTCCCATGTCACTTGCTCAGAGCAAAGCCTTTCGTGTGTAACTGGAACCTGGCCGCAGGAGTACCAGCCTGAGGTGAGTAAACAGGCATGTAAGTGCAGCCCAGCCCAGCCAGCAGTTCCAACTGGTCGTGACTGGGGTCATTTCCCCCGTAACACTACAATTGATAAAACCTACCAGACCAGCAATAATCACTGCCTTCACGCAAGCAAGACAAACCTGCAGCAAGCGTTCTATATTCCGTTATAGGCATACCTGCCCTAGCTTGAGACTTCGTCATCCGCTTGCATGGTATCACCACACCTTCACTCTTTCATGGTCTCATAGTCCGCCTTCACTGGATCCCTCCGTCGTCCCAAAAATTCTCCCTTGCCTCACCCGCCTCCGGCTGTGGATCCTCTGCTGGACAATGAATTGAGTTCTGCGAGGGCGGGTTGCAGACGCTTCTTGCGAGCGGGGCAAAACATCCATTGCCGCACAAACAGTGTTGTGTGTCACTTAGAGGGGATATCCATCAGTATGAACGAACGTTTTTGCGGACCGGGGGGTGGAGTTACCCATTGGGTGCGGCAACACTCTCTGTATAGGCGTATCAGAGGGGTCAGCTCATTCATTCCGTACACCGTCCTTTTAGCCCTGTGATGGACCGTTGGCTTACCGCACGGCAGTCTAGGCCCTTCAGCAACACACAGCGTGCCAAGCGCCATGAGCACTATGGCGAGAGCGGTAGGGACTTGAACTCTCATGGCGGCGGGGAGATGGGGATAAGACACGGTGTTGCGTGCTGCTGACTTGTCCAGTGGAGGAAGGTCGAGGGGGGAAGAAATGTACCGCGGCGAACGTCCATGAATTCCTGGAATTCAACGGTGGGAAGTAAACAGGTGAATTGCTTCTATATACTCCAGGCCAAGGTCAATTGGGTTCGCACCTGCGCACAGAGCTGCATTTCAGCTCTTGGTAAGTCCAATCGTGTGTTTGATCAGGGCAGAGTAGGTGTACCGGTACGTCTGCACTGTAAGCCGACTAAGTGGTAGTCGATCAGGCAACCTCAACCCCTGAATTCTCGCAAGCGAGCTGTATCACTCGTGTTAAAAGGAACAACAGCGTAAGTTGCCTAATCACAAGCTAGTAGAGCGTAAGGAGGACTCGTGTGGTGTTTTGGCCAAGGCCATACAGAGACTGAACTGGGTTCCGTAGAAGGCTCTCATTGGCCGTACTTGCGAGACTCTGCCTGCAGTGAGCTGGCAAAGAACAGAACGACGTGCATGGTTAATGTGCCTGTTACTGGACGCATTGAAGCTCAAAATGCATGCGCGCGGCCATCCCGCCTTCTTAAGGTAGTATGTGAATCGTTTTTTGCGGAAGACAGGATGAACCCTGGCACGCACTGTTGCAGACAGAATGGCTTTATATGAATGAGCTGTATGAAATCTCCTCCCAAGTAGGTGGATGAAGGATCTGTTAAAACTCGTTTCCAAAGCCTGCTCCCGTCTGACACGGTCGGCTGCACGTCTTGGCCGCAAACATATCATTTATTGTCATGATGTGTGTCGCCCCCTAACAGCGGCACCTCACCTGGCACTCAACAAGCTTTGCTTTTCTGTGAACACGGTGGTCGATTGGGTGATTAGGTATTATGAAATGCTGTAAGAGTTAACTATTGGCTTTTGAGCTGAGTTTCTGTCGATACTCAAGTCGTTTGCCTTACTTCTGCGTCGGGCGTCAGAGCCAGCATTACCAGTAGAAGCTAGCGCCTCAGGAGAGAGTCTGCTTCGCAGGTGTCCGCATGCAACACAAGCTTCGGTCCAGGTTGTAAGTAGCAGGAGGACCGCCATTCTAGCAGTACTGACAACGACTTTTCGCTTCGTCTCGTCCGGCTAACGATTGTAATGGTCCGATGCCGACAGAGCGCCCGCGTAAAAAATCCAAAGTCTGTCCTGTTTTGAATTGTGGCCCAGCGGAAGCCCTTCTTCCGCGCTCGCGCTACACGGCCCCGATTTCGCCGAGGCAGAGCTCCGCCATCCGTTTTTGCTCTAACTTACAACCTTGGTTCTGCCAGTGCCACATGTTAACAACCTCGATCGCAATCTCCGCTGCACGGAACAATGGCCAAATGGCCAATGGAAAGCCGTGTTGGTCTGATGTACATTGACCCTTGGTGCATTTAGAGTTGTCGCCGCGCCGGGGATCCGTAGCCGTCTCATTCCAGCGGCAAGGGATGCTACCTTATGACCTTGACGGACCGGGTCAGCGGAGATAAAGATGCCCTGTGTATAAATGTCTCATGGCGACTACACATTGGTTCAGCTTCTTGTAGCGGTGGCCTTACCCGTGGTCTCACGCCTTGATTGCCAACCTTGAACTGCTGTTTCGGTTCCGTCAAGATGCGTTTCTCTCCGTCAACCGCGGCTGTGTGCGCCGCACTGCTCCCGGGAGCATCGGCGACCATCTACTATGCCGGAGTGGCCCAGTCGAGCGGCGAGTTCGGTGTATGGAGCGGCACCTCGACCAAGGGAACCGGCCTGCCCGGCCGGTTCGGTGTTGACTACCAGTTCATCAGCACCTCTGGCGTCGATACCATGACCGACCAGAACAAAGTCAACCTCCACCGCGTGGCGTTCCTTCTTGAGCGCATGTGCCCTCCGTCGTACGGGCTCGGCGCTAAGTTCAACGAGACGCACTTCGAGCTTTACAAGCAGGCCATCGACTACATCACCAAGACCAAGGGCGCCTGTGGGTTTCTCCGGTCACTTTCTTACCTGAGCAGCAAACATGTTGACACTCATCATAGACGCGATCCTCGACCCGCACAACTACATGCGGTACAACGACCCCTCCCAGCAGCCCATGAGCGGCAGCGTGATCGGCAACACGTCGGACCTCACTGCCGCCACAACCGCCCAATTCGGTGCCTTCTGGGGCGAGCTGGCGCGGCGGTTCGCCGACAACGACAAGGTCATGTTCGAGCTGATGAACGAGCCGCACGACCTGCCAAGCTCGCTGCTGGTGGCCAACCTGCAAGCGGCAATCGACGGGATCCGCAAGGCGGGCGCCAAGAACCTCATCATCGCTCCCGGCAACTCGTGGACGGGCGGGCACTCGTGGGCGCAGGGCGGCGCCGAGGCCAGCAGCAACTGGATCCAGAAGCTGGTCGACCCGGCCAAGAACCTGGCGGTCGACATCCACGAGTACCTCGACCAAGACTTCAGCGGCGGCCACGCGGCGTGCACGCAGGACCCGGCGGCCAACCTGGCCAACGTGACGGCGTGGCTGCGCGAGCACAAGCTCAAGGCGTTCATCACCGAGTTCGGCGGGTCCAACACGACGGCGTGCACCACCATGCTGAACGGCATCCTCGACTACATGTCGCAGAACGACGAGTACATCGGCTGGACGGCGTGGGCGGCGGGGCCGTTTTGGGGCTCCAACAGCCCATGCTGCACCGACTCGAAGCAGTGGGGTAGCCTGGAGCCGGGCAGCAAGGCGGCGGATGGCGGACCGAGCTTGTACGACACGGTGTGGCTGCCAGTGATCCAGAAGAAGGTGCCTGCGAAGCTGCAGTGGCGCGGTCCGGCGAGCGTGAAGGGCGGGAAGTTGGAGAAGAAGCCTGAGATCAGGCACTGAGAGCCATTGAGTCTGGCCACTGTCTCCAGCTTGTCTGAATCGTGCACCAGAAGCTGTGTCTCCGTAATAAAACAGACTCAGTTTCCACAACTCATTGCGGCGAAGTTTGCGAATGGAGGCGTGTTGCCCCCTTCGCCGAGGTAAATAAGGGTTAGGACTGAGTTAGCGCGTCTGCCAAGCTGTCTCACGTCGTCAAGTTGACCGTGTCGTGTCTGAAACATCGCCCTCACACCTTCTGGAACAGATCGGCAGGGCCAGAGCAGCGCAGCCGTGTGTCTTCGCAAAAGAATAAGGCCCGAGATTTCTGTAAAAGTTGAAAGAGTATCCATGTGTACTGACTGAGCCTGAAGGGAGATAGAGGCAAAAAAGAGAGAATCGTGAGTGGTACTCATATGGGAAGGTGGTCCCATAACTGCAGCTGCTCTTTGGATGCTGTCGCCTGGAACTGTGAATTTGCCGGGCCACACCGCCTGCTTCAGGCAGGAGCCAGGGGCCAACTGTGTTGCAGAAGTTGCCCTGCCAAGCTGACGATTGTTCCATCAACCCTGGTTGACAATCCCGATTCAACGACAAACAACTCCCAAAATGTTGCGACAGAAAATTATTCCGGACCCCAGCATCAGTCCCGGAGCTCGCGCCCCAGAAACAAAATAATGAGACTGCAAACAAAGCGGATGAAGTGCCGCGCTGAAGGATTCTCTCTTCATCGGTCGGCAGGCGATCCGGAGTGGTGGAGCCTCTGTCATTGGCTGGCGTGGCAGCTGTTCCGTCGGAAGGTTCAGCATCCGGGTGAAACAGACCCGGGATGGTGACCGCGACTTTGACGGACAGTGGTGGACTTGCTCGCGCAATTGGACAATCAACAAGCCATGTGCAGCGACCATCAGCTGGCCAGCTGGCCAGACCTGTCGGGACGCCCGTCTTCCGGGCCTCTAAGGCAGGGAGTCGGCCTAGCGCCCACCCGCCGAGCCGGTTCCGTGGATCACAAGGGGACCGTTCATCCCCCATTTTCATCCTGTTGAGGTGCAGCGGGAACGCGGCAAGTGCGCATGGATGCGCCAGTTCCGACGGCGGGCCGAAGCCCAGGAAGCAGGCTGCTCCGTCGCCGCCACTCTCGCCTTCGGAGAAAAGAGCTTGGGCCAGCGTCTGAACGTCCAGGGAACCGGTCTCGCATCCGAAACAAGACGCCGGTCGCTGGCTACGCCGGCACGCCTCACTGCCGTTTTCATCCTTGCTAACCATGGGCCCCGCTCAGCTCGTCTGAACGCCGCCGATGCTACACTTCCCGGACGCGCTCCGTCACGCCCCACGGTTCACACCCCCTGCCGGCCGAACCTCAGCTCCGGCTCAAAAGGGTTGGGACCGTAGCAGTTGTTCTACTCGTGATCTTCCTTTGTCCCGGTTCTCTCCCACTCCTTCTCCTTATCTCTTTATCCGACTCCTGCCTATGTTGACTACCTCACTGCTTCTGCTTTTGACCGATTGAGCCCAGCGTGGGTGGCTAGCGGATTCGCTCGAGTCCGCTGTCGTCCCCTGACCTCTCTTCTCCCTCCGTCGCCCAGCATGCCGCTCAGCATGCCGAGCTTCCCTTCCCTCGTTGCCTCCCATCTTCAAGAATTCGGACTCCGCTGGTTAAGTTCGAGTCCGAAACGGTGGTCAACCATGGCCCTGAAGCTGTCGCTTCTTCACATCTCCGTCGTGGTTGTCGTTGTCCTGTTCTCTTTTCTGCTCAAGAGTGGCGAGTCGGCGGCCACACAAGGAGGTTGTGCAACCCACGACCATGCCAACCCGCTGGCTGAGCTGTTTCCGAACAACGCCACCGGCGTCCTCAATGCGACGCTGGCCATTATCCCGATTCCGCTCGAGGCGGCGCGCCGGCTGATCCCACCTCAGTACGGCATCCTCGAACAGGCTTACCGCGCCCTCGTGCCCAACTTCCCGGCGGGGATGTACCCCGTCATGCTCCAGGCGGCCCACGACCACGATGTTCAGTTCCGGGCTTATGGCATTACGATTGATGACTTCTCGGTTAGTGCGCTTGCTGAAGGCCGCAAGCTTCGTTATGCTGACCGGCTGTAGCGTGTTGGCTTCGAGTTTCCGTTCTTGGACCTTACTGGCGACGGTTACTCGTCATTCCGCTGGGCGCCAGCGCAGCTCATCAGCGCGACCAATGATATCGCCCTGGAGGGATCGAGAGCGTACGGCACACTCGTATCTCCCGCCGAGTATGAGCCGCTGTGTGACGCATACCGGCACTTGACCAATGGCGCGACATACTTCCGGGGCTCAAGCTTGACTTCTTCCGACTTCATTGAGCTAGAAATGACACGCCTTCAACATTCAACACATACACCATACCCATTGGAGTTGTTCAAGAACATCACGAACCAGCCCACCTTCGCCAACGCGACATCATGCGACAACATGATTCGACTCTTCAACACGAGCATGTCGACCGGCGACCATGCGCCGGTGCCCGTGCACGGCAGGGTTAAGGCTCGCGCATTTCCGTTCCAGAGCGCTTCCGAGAAGGAGTGGACGGATGTTTACGGCGTGCAGGTGGCGACGCCCTTCATCGAGAATAACTACCTCGACTGCCGGACGATGAGAGGATACTCGGGGACCGGCGGGCCGGGCGACTCGTACATACAAGAACATAATACTAATAATGATGAACTGTAGAATAGCGTGTGGCAGACAAAAAGTACATAGTAATGATACCCGGCAAGGGGCGTGCTGCGGGAGCGCGGCTACCCTCTTGCCTCAGAAGGAATACTGTGAAATAACTCCAGGCGACAAGACGAGAATGAGAGACACTTGTGAGGCTTGTATTGAGTTTTGTGGTGTTGATTCTGAGTTTCTGATCCGAGAATTCGGACTCACCCTCTGCCTTCTGGGTGCATGGGAAGCGGCAACGCGGGAAGCGGCACATGTAAAATGCTGTTCCTAGAATGCATGTATGTGGCGTAATCCACCAGGTTTTGGCGCCATATTCTCCCATGAACGGGCATGTAGAATTTGTCAATAGTGTACTCTATCACTTTTTTATTAAGCTTTTGTAGGTGATCTGGAGACCCCCAAATTTGTGGCACACACCTTTGTCGTGAAATCTACCCCTGAGTTCGGGCCAAATCAAGGGTCTCGGGCTGGGACCACCGCCCCGGGCCGTGTAAGAGCCAGCAATAATTAAGTCACATACCAATGCTAAACAGTTCACGGATGTCCCACAGTGAGCCTCAACGTACCTAGCCCAGATTGTAAGTCTTTCCCTTTTATCGCCTCTGACAAAACCACCGCCCTTTGTTCCCCCGCGCTGCATCAACCCAATCTCGCATAGCAACATCTCCTGCAAGTCCGAGTGGGTGCTCACAGCATGAAGCGGATCGCGGCGCAGCACCACTGGCATGACTTGCAGGCGGCACATTTCCACGAAACATGCACACACGCACGTTGTGGGAAACAAAAAAGCGCGCCGCTCGTCTGCGCCGCTCACAAGACTTCCAATTATAGGTAGGTTTCTTTGACTGGGTCGGTTTGCTGGGTTCGGTTTTGCAACAGCCCTTTCTCGTGCCCTGACCAACGGACCGCTTGAAACAGATGGAGGAATGGCTGGGCCGTTCGACGGGTTGGGTACCTAGGTAAAGTTGGGTTCAATGGTATATCAGTGCCAACGTCCGCTCCCCGCGCGAGTGGGATTTTGGCGGAAATTGGATGGATTTGGATTGTTGGCGTCTGTTCATTTTGTTGGTTTGGTTTGTTTGGTGTTGTTGTTCGGCCGGCGCTGCCAATTTGCCTTCGTTTCTCAAGTTCTAAGTGATTCTGCTTTTCTTTGGCCGCTCCGCTTCCGCTCGGCATTGTCCGGCATTGTCCGCGTCGAACAGCTAGAATCTCCCGTCGCTGGTCGACTTTTCTTCAGTACGCCAGGTTGTTTTACTCAAGCCTTTCGCACCCCTGGGCTCTCCGTTGAAACTACGCCATCAAAATGTCTGTCTCACGAAGCCGGTCAACATCAACCGCGTCATCGCGCACGATTCCCCTCAAACGCAGCCTCTCGCGCTCGCTTATCAAAATTATCCAACGCACACTCCCGCTAGTCAACAGCCGGCGCGGCTCGTGGACGACGATTGCGAAGACACGTGCGCCGATCGATATGTGAGAAGGGGCCAGAACAGAAGCACCGGATGACACCGTCCAAATACCGAGCCCTTCCCACTTTCGGATATTGGGTGGTGTAGGGGAGGATCCTGGCGTTGGCAGAAATGCACAAAAGGGCCTATCGCGTCCCGTCGAGGCGGTTGGCGTGACTCTTCCCTCCGGTCGAAGGTGTGGGTTATGATCGGGTTTGGGGAACGCCGTGCCCACCGCGCGGTTCGAGTCTGCAAGGCCCCGGTCATTACGCCCGAGCTTACGCCCCTCACGCCATGAGTGGACGGCGAGCACCAATTTCGATGAGACGAGACGTCAAGCCATGAATAGTGCCTGGCACGGAGATCAGGGTTTGACAGTCTGCAAACCGCCTGCTGACCTAACAGGGCCTTCAGCATAGGCCGTACTCGCTATCGCAGGTTTGGGGACAACCCTAGAAGGGATCTGAGGAGACAGAGTGGGGGAAGGGAGTCAAGGCTCTCTGGGAAAATGGTATGCCCTATGGTCGAGATTGGGTACGCACTCGGGGACCGAAGTCGACCGATGTCCAAAAACTAGAGAGAATGGAATCAAAAGCACTATCAACCTAGGCGCCGTTTATAATCATTTCCTGCTGCTGTCCGTGACTCACGTAGCTACTAGTTACTTGTTTGAACACGAACCCGAACGGTTTTAGACTGACTCTGTCAAGATATACAAAGGATAAAGAAACTTTGTCCCTAAACGTTTGGGATCAAAGTCATGTAGTTATATCGCTACCTAGGTAGTTGATGCTGCGCTGTGGAATGCTGATATTCTGCCTCATGCATCAATAGACCATGATTAGTACCCTACACGCCCTCAGCATTGGAAGGAGGTGACTTGTCACTCAACCCATCCTGCGACATCAGTGTCTTGATGATGTCCTTTGCTTGCTTGCAGTGATCGCCGTCGTAGATCTTGAAACCGTGGCTGTACATGAAGCTTGCTGAGTTGTGCCAACGACTCGAGATAAAAGCCAGCTCTTCTGGGGTGAAGTTTAGATCTGCAAGTTGACCTAGGATCTGCGTGCTGCGCTTGAGCCCATCTCTCTTCAGGAAGTGGACAACCACGGATTGTGTGAAATCTTCCACCATTTCGTGAAGCATGTCGTTCTTGCCGTCGTCCCTGGTGCTTCCGTTTCTGTTGCCTCCATTCACGCTGTCCTTGTCCTTGTTGTTCTTGTTCTCTTCGTCGTTAACCCCTTTAGAGTTACGTTTCATCATGACTCGTGCAATCCTCCTGCCTTCATCGCGATCTTCATCACGCCACATATTCCAGCTGTGTACTTCCGTACTTGGGTAGGGCCCCGAGAGCGCGTCCCAATCCTCCAGAGGGATGATCATGCTGTCGGTACTCGCCGCGACCGTGCTCGTGTCTTGCCAGTCCCAATCGGCGTCCCAGGTGGACCCGCAAGCCCCGTTGACACTCCCTCCTGATCCCCATTCAACAACTCCCGCAGGTTCTGGCCAGTTGGCGACGGGTATCATATTGCTTTGGTTCTCCGGCAGACGTGAAGGTCCGACCGCAGGTCCGACCGGAGGACCGCTGATTCTGATCACTGCGAAGGGTCCCGACAAATCGATGTATGCGATGCGCCTCCCCTGGGCGTTGACGATCGCACCGCGCTCGCTGCCCACGCCTCCAAACCGCACCCTGGTGGATTCACCAATACACAGGCCGCCAACAATGTTGCACACCGAATCAGGGGCGTGAAGGACGTTGCGCAGCGGAAACCGGCCGTGGACGTGGGGCCCATTTTTGGTTGGGCGCAGTTTGACTGGAAGCTCGACGTCGCCGACTCCCACCACGACAAGTAGGGCTCCTCCGAAGGGAGAGCACAAGTAGAAGGGAGGACAGGCCGAGTAGGTGGAAAACCAGCCACGATCCCGAGCCACGCTGGAGTCGAGGAACAGTTGCGATCAGTCATGCTCGCCATTGAAAGGTACTAGCAACGCCTTGAGGATGAGGGAACCCACTGCACGTCAGAAAATGTCAAGACCCAATCTGGGCAGAGCTCGCTCGTGGTGTTTATTACTTCTAGAGTGACAGACTCGTTTGTGTTCGTTACTTCCATGGTGGCAGACGCGTTGATGTTGCAAAACGATCCAAGACTTTGCGGTCTTGCGAAAGCGTCCGTCGTGAAGAAACGAGGTTTGGAGCGAGACGACGGGGACACCGAGAATACAGCGCAAAAGATATTGGAGTCGCCACCTGTGTTGAACGTGTAGAGCTAGGGCAGAGAAGCGGAAAACTAGATTTGATGCGGCAGAGTTGTCAGGGATTCCCAGGGCTTTGGACGACCCCGGGATCGTGCCTGCCTTCAAGCAGGATTTGTGGTTTCTCAAAGAAGCCATTCTGAGCAAACACAAATGAGGAAGCTTCGGTCCGGGCATCCTCGGCAATCTCATTCAATGGCTGTCCTGCAGTCAATGCAGGGCCTCCTTTAGTCGATCGTGACGCAAAATTTCACGAGCCATGAACGTGCAACCACGTGGCTGATTCATACAGCGACATTAAGAATACACCGTACATCTCGATGATACAACAAACGAATTTTGATCAGGAACCACGACTTATCGTTGTACCGTACTGGCTCACCGACCTCTCGGCGAGCAAGGGTCGTTGAGATGGATCATCAGTCCCCACCCACTCACTTAACCATGTTTTCCTGGAGACCTCATCACCATCCTCACCGGTGCCTACGTGGGTGGGAGCAGAGTATCTACCTCCGGAAGACCAAGGCCTTGTCCATACCAACCAATATAGAACCCCTAATAAGAGAATGCCGGTGCCGACCAGCGGGAAAGCGTAGTAGGGATACCCATCTGCGTTCCAGTCTTTGTTCGGGGGCACGAAAGGCGTGACGACGAGGATAACGTTGAGCAGGAGATAGACGACGGTGACCGGCAGGTATGTCCGCCAAGGGGATGACCAGTTCTCTGAGGGCGTGAGCTGGAGATAGATCAAGCCGCCGGCAACGAATGTATTGATCCAGGCGCCGGGATACGTGTATCTGAGAACGCCTGTCAGCGGAGAATAGTGGCGGCGGGAGATTATGAACAACATACAGGTTGACGATGAAATTGTATGCCGGCCCTGGCGGTGGCGCAATGAGGACAATGACAGTCACAATCCAGTGGAGGAGAAGCTGCGAGGGAGAGTTAGCCAGAATAACCATGAAAGCGTACCAATATCGACTTACCGACGCAGCAGGCGTGTTGAATGGCTTATTCGAGGCCCAGAATCTGCTCCAGGGCAGGATCCCCTCCTTGCCCAACTCCTGGTTAACACGAGAGTGCGCAAAGCTCACGGCCAGCACATTGCCAATGTTGCTGAGCGCAACGAACGCCGGTAAGCTCCGCGCCGCAACGCTCTCCCCAAACATATTCCGAAAGAACAGACCAGCCACGATCACCTCTGACTTAGCCAGCTCTGCCTTGGGAATTGCCGCGAAGTACGCCAGGTTAGCGAGGACATAGAGAAGCGTGACACCGACCACCGCGAGTGGTGCCGCTATCCTGAGCGTCCGCTGCGGGTTCTTCAGCTCGCCCAGCACGTAGTTTGCGTTCTCCCACCCCTTGTAGCTGTACACCACCTGCAAGAGCGCCGTTGCATACGCATATGCGCCGCCTCCGCCATAGCCATCCCCTTTTTCGATAGCCCAGAAGTCATCGAAGTTGTGCGGGTCAGGAACCAAGCGGTAACCCGCCAGGGCCGCAAAGCCGGAGAACACGATCAGAAGGAGGACGAGAACCTTGAAAATTCCGAGGGCGTTCGTCAATCTGAGGCCCCATTTTGGGAACACTGCGTGGAAGAGAATGACCACAGTCATCCCCGCAACGGCGATCAGCCGCGGAACCCAGCCGTCGGGCATCGGATGGCCGGCAGCCAGAAGTACGTAGCGACCGAACGCCAGGGAGTTGCCGGCCGAGAACCCGAGCAGCACCATCTGCACGGCGAAGACGCTGCTGGCGAGGTAGCGCGGCCGCCTGTACACGCGCTCGAGGTAGTTCTTCTCGCCGCCGGACAAGGGGATAGCGAGGCCGAACTCGAGGTAGACGCTTAAGCCAGACAGGGTGAGGAGGCCAGCTGCCAGCGGTAGAGTCAGCGAATGACGGTGGACAATCTGTTGGATGGGATTACAAGTGATGTCAACATACCAACTGCCCACAGGGAAAGGCTGATTCCGACTGATCCGGTCGAGGCAAAGATGCTCGACGGGGTGGAGAAGACTGCGCCAGGTTAGCCGCCCGATTCAAGGTCCCATGTGGCAGGGAGACTCTGGAGGCATACTCCCAGTTCCAATCATCTTGTTCAAAATCAGAAACACAGCTCCGGCAACCCCGATCTTTTGCGACTCATTGTCGACGCTGCTTTCGATCACCTCGCTAGCTGCTTCGCTGTCGACCGAGCCCTCGCGCGAGCCCACAGCTGATGGTTTGAGATCCGGGTCGGCCATCTTGAGTGAAGATGTTTTACTGACGACCAGAGTAATCTCGGAAGTTGTGTTCGGAAGTTCTGGAGTGGGCAAGCTCCGGTGGTGGGTCACACGACGGCGGAGCACGGCGATGTCTCGGAGACGGGGTTTGGGCCGCTATTCCGCAGTCTAGCTCACGACTGTGTGATGGGTTCACGTCCTCGGCGGCTTCAAATGTCAATAAGAATTATTTTCAGGGGTTATGATAATGGTATTGGTGTAGGTTCAAAATCACGGCTCGGTCGGAGAGTCAACTCTCCTCGATGACGTGCTCGTCGATGGAGATGGCAGCACCCGACAGACCCCACACCCACGGAGCCACCAACACATTCCGTACCGCCGACATCTCCATTCCGGGTGGGTCACGGTGTCCCGCCGGACCGGACTCGGAGGCCCCGAGCTGAACCGGCAGCTTCCGCAGTCTCATAGATTCTGTTGGGCTGGTCTGTTGCAGGTGTTGTTGTATGCCACACACGTCAATGCCTGAAGCAGCCCATCACTCGCAGGTCAAATTTGACGCAGGGTTGTGAAAAGTGCCCTTAACCTGGCATCTCCAGTTGAGCTCCGAGCAGTCCTTGGGGTCGGCGTAGAACGCGCCGCCCAGCTGCTCAATGAGCTTACAGCGCTCCTCCATGGTGTAGGCATTGAACACCACGCCGGCGCCCTTGTCGGAAGCGTCGAGCTCGCTCAGGCTGAGGAAAAGTGGGGCTCTGCTGACGCTTCACAAGACGGTTGGTAGCTGCCTAATAAGAATCGGTGACGATTGAAGCCAGGACAAACGACTTGGAAAACATCATCGACGAAGCCCCGATGCTGATCATTGGCTAGCGGCCTTCGCGCCGAGTAGGTACCGAAGGTAGAGATACCTACCTAGGTATCATTGCCTATGATATACCTAAGGTGGCTCTTTGGGCCCAGTTCCGGGCAGTCCTCTGGGTTGGCGTAGAAGGTACCACCCAGCTGCTCGATCACCCGGCAACGCTCCTCCATGCTATAGGCATTGAATATCATGCCAGCGTTCTTTTTGACAGCTTCTTTCTCCGTCAGGCACAGCACCCACACACCACCAGTAGCCGGCCACCCAGTCCTCAGAAAGCTTTTCTTGGGAAGCCACCTATGTACACGGCCGTGCCTCCAGTCCTCGTCCCACGTCATCTCGGTTATCCACCACATGGCACCTAACTGGCGCACTATAGGCAACACATCGTCAGCAGCCGGCTAGGTATGTGGTTTGGTTCATTTGGGTGCGACTGAGAGCAATGCAAGGATAGCACCCCCAGAACTTACTTTTGGCGCAGTGCGCCTCCTCGTCTGGCGCAGCGTAGGGTTCGGCCGGAGATGGGTGTGGAACTGGTTTGAAGCGTTCATAGCCAAGGAACTCGACTTCCACCGCCGAAGCGGTGAGGACTATATTTTTGAAAATATCAGCCAGCCAATCCGTCGGCATCGAGAGCATTCGCGAGTAGAGGATGAAAAACCATTGAGTAACGGCGGGGTTGGCGTACCGTAGTTGCCGCCAGCGGCCGGCCAGCCGTACACCGTGGCGCCCGGGCCGGAGCCATATGCCACCCTCACCCGGTCCCACTCAACGGTCTCATCAACAAAATTCACATCAGAGGAACTTTCCATAGCGGACCGGGGTTTTGCGACTTGGTCGTGAGTGGAGGGGCGAGCCAGCCACGCGAGTGCGGCCGCGGCGACGAGCGCAAGGGCTATTTTGAGGAGCATGGCATATGCCGAACGGAATTTACATGCAGAGGGCGAACTTCGGGGGGCTTAAAAGTGAGACTAGGGGATAGAGGACGATCGATTGCCAGCGCTTGGCGAGGGTGCAGCACAATGATATCCTTTGGAACCGAGCTCGCCGATTACGTCTGCTACCAAAGAGTGAAAGTAATACAGGTAACTAAGGTATCTTAGTAACGTGTGAAAATAATTAGGCAACCGCACCTGAGCGACACGACAAAGGGATAGCTTGGCCCTACTTCAGGCCGAAGAGCCAAACGTACCTAACCGGGCTAACGTTACATATAATTTTGGGTCCCAGATTTCAGTCCGACAAGAAAAGCTTCCGCACATGCATTATAAGGTATCTTACACGAGCTCAGCAGCTAGAGCTCGACGTCATGGCTGTGAGAACCCCCAGCTTGACCATTCCAGTTTAGCTCCACGCAGTCCTTGGGGTCTGCGTAGAACGTGCCGCCCAGCTGCTCAATTACCCTACAACGCTCCTCCATATTGTAGGCATTGAACAGCACACCCGCCTCCTTCTCGAGCGCGTCGCGCTTACTCATTTTGAGAACCCATACGCCGCCACCGGCCGGCCATCCGACGCGGAAGAACCGACCTGGAATACCGGGCTTGGGCGTATAGTCGTCTTTCCCCTTGTCAAAGTACTCGTCCTCCGTCTCCCACCATCTAGCACCAAAGCTTGCGCACTAGATAACCTCAACTGTCAGTGATTGACTGCAAGTGTTTTTGGGGTTTCGGCCAGGGTGTCCTGTTAGCAGCACATGGCCTGAGCCCTGGGACGGAAGCCACTACAAAGAAGAAGCGGCGCCTTACTTTTGTTGCAGTGCTCTTCTTCGTCGGGGGCAGCGGTGGGCTCATCCGGTCGGGGGTGCGGCACCGGTGTAAAGCGGTCGAGACCCATAAACTCAAGTTCAACTGGCGAAGCTAGGAGGGCTGGGTGCTCAAACTCGTCAGTCGGGATTCTCATGAAGTCTAGGTGCACACAACCAAGGCATATTGAGCCAGATCCACGATGAGCGACAGAGAGCCAAGTCGCTCAGATTAGGTGGGGAGGTAAGGTACGTCTTTGTGAGTCCACGTACTGTATATGCCGCCCATGGCTGGCCAGCCGTACACCATAGCACCAGGACGACTGCCAAAGAACACCCTGCTCTTCCCCCCTATCCAGTCGCTCTCTGACGGGAATATACCGTCGATGTCGCTGTAGAGGTCGGGTGCCATCGTCATGGTGGGTTGTGGTACCGTGACTTGGCCTTAGACGCACCGGCGCGAAAGCAGGAAGAGGGCGGCCGCTGCAGCAACTGTAAGGGTGAAGTTCAGAAGCATGGTTGCGAGCGCAGCTAATCGAACAGAAGAATAGACACTGCGGGAGCCAGGCGAAATTGGAAAGGAGGGGAAGGTGAGGCCGAGCCCCAGGTCGGCGTAATCGTTTTTTCACCGCCGTCTCTTGTGTGATCGCAACAGGCTGGCCTGGCTGACAAGATTGGAAGGCGCGGCAATTGCAATCCCAAGAACTGGCAGCGTGAGGTACCCGTACCTAGACCTAACCTTACCTTACCAGGTAGGTGATCCGGCTTAGTATAAGATACCTGTATCTGGGGATTTACTAGCGTGGTACAGATTATTGGTCATTATGAACATGATACCCGGGTACAGTACGGATCTGTACTCCGTACTTCATGGTCACTGAACTTATAGTAGTACCTAACCCACGCCAAAATCCTGACGCTCACGGAAGAACAGCTTGTTTCTAGGTACTGTACAGATCTCGCCAATAACTCTCCGTCTCACGGTTCATAAATAGCGGAGCCCAGACGCTCGATATGCGATGTACAACGCCGACACAAGCAAGCCGGTGCACGTCTACGCCGACATGAGAAATTACTAACGTTATACCAACCAGGGCTTCATTTGGACACATGAGCTGATGCATGTCGACTGGGTCGCAGGCCGCGACACAGACGACAGCATCAAGCGTATCACTGATCTTGTGTTGGAGTTTCTGGAGTCCGATCCGGATGACGAGGAGAAATTGATAGCCAGACGGTCGCCGGCATACGGACCCGCACCAGTGAAGGCGTTGGCACGTTATTTCAGTAGCAGCTATTACACGATCAGGAATGCAGACAGCCTGGCTCTGTATGCCTTGGTCAAGTACGTTCAGAACAAACTCGGCAACATCTATCCGCATCTTCCACTCGCCGGCGATCCCCCTGACGCAGTGAAGGAGAAATCCAAGAGTCCCGGCTTCTTCACCATGGAGGCCAACGGGACGGCGGTGCCGGACCCCTCCCAAGACGATGGCGCGGCACTGGCAGGTGGCGGGGACCCGGGCACGTGCGGCATTGACGATGTGGACACCGAATCAGCCTCGTCCGACGCCAATACTGTCACGTTCAGTGCTAATCTCGCCGTGAAGTCCGACTACCCTGCCGACTACCTGTCGAGCTACTCGTCGTGGGCCAGTCTGACGCCACCACCACGGCCTCGGCCCCGGCGCCAACCGAGACGTGGTCGCGGTGGATCACCATTTACAGCGAAACGGGGTGTACCGGCGACTACTACTTTGTGGAGGGCCACAATCACGAAGGGCCCGGAGACGTAGGCGGATGCCTGCAGCTGCGGAGCGGCCTCCCCATGTACTCGGACACGGGTCCGAGTTGTCAATGGTTTACTGGCGGCGGCACCATCTGGTCAGATTGCAGCAACTCCTACCTGAACCATCCGAAGTCGTGGAAAGTCACTGGCGGCGTGTGCTCGGTTTATGAAACGCTCGACTGCCAGACCAGTGGCGATGCTCATGTCTACGATCCAGGCCAAGGATGCCACAATTACGACGAGAGGTTTTTTGATACTAAGAATTGGATGGCCGTGCAATGTGCTGCCGTGGCCGACTACCCCAACGAAGACCTTAAAGTTGAGCCTGCCAAGATGGTTGTTGTTGAGGCGCCCCCGGTCGCGAACGGATCGTCTCCCGGCACCGCGGCCGTGCCCTCTCGCGGTGGTACTTCCACCTCCACCGCCACCGTCAGCAGCAAGGTGAATATGGCCCAGTATGTCCCCACGTCCCTAGTCAAGGTCACCACGGCAAGGACCAGAGAGAGCTCGCCGTCGGCGACGGGCCATCAGCATTGACAGAGTCAGGAGCCCTCCTCTGCTGATTCTGATTGAATACACGGGGGCAGCGCACTTGTCCAGAGCGCAACACTTGTGACATCCGTTATTTGAGTTCGTTCGTGCTCGCCGGCTTGGTGAGCTTGGCTTTTTGGAGCTTGCTGTCTTCGGTCCGGTCGAGCGGTTCTCCTCTTCTTTTGCCCTCAATCGCGGGCCCCTTTTTGTACACACGCGCGTGCACAGCACGGTAATGATATCCATGCTTTTGGGTTGAATTGCCTGCAACCCTTGGAGACTACCTCGCATTGAAGCATCCGTCTCTCAGTGAAACCCCTTCCCGCTGCTGACAAACCCTGTACTTTATGTTTCCTCGGAATGGATTCGGGGAATGATTCAGTGATGAAAGATCTGCTCGGTGCAGACGATCGGGGACCATGGAGCAACTCCAGGTGCGGCTGGCGCAAGCAGGGCGGGATAGGTAAAGGCATGTACAACGATGTAGTTCCGCAAATTGAGTGCCTCGGCTCCTGCATTGCCTCAGTTCCCCCCGCAGCAGTTTGTGTGGAGCTGATTGAGTCAGTGCTCAAGCACGGTTGGAAAAATGAATTTTGATGGTGATTCTGCACTGAGTTTGAACGTTGCATTTGCATCGAAGTAAGCAGCTATACGCCTGGTTGTCTTGTAGGGTCATGAATAAAGCTTTGAATGTTGAATACGACGACATGGAAAGGTCGGCAGGCACGCTCTCCGTGTGGGAGCGAGTAGCCTTCGTAGGGTTCATCCCCTCATTCGGTATGGGTTTTCTTTCTCTCTTAACCCGCATTTTCGCGATGGGAATTTGCAAGCTGACCTATCTGTAGTTGCCCGGTGGCTCCTCGGCTTTGCTCTCTACCGAAATCCCGCGCTACACTGGCGCCAGCGTCTAGCCGTCTCCCTACTGCGCGCCCAGCGCACCACTTTCCCTACACGCCATCTCCGCTGGCTGTCCCGTCGCGCATCGACCCGCGACGCAATCATTGCTTATTGTCACCAACATGGCCTCACCCACAGCATGGTCACGCTCAATGCCGCACCAACCGAAGATGCCGTCGCCCAGCTCAACATCCCGGGTGCAAGCCTCCACTTCGTCACATCTCTCCAAACCAGCGACAGCGGCCCAACCTTGCTCTACTTCCACGGCGGCGGCTTTGTCAACCCACTCCGCAGCGCCGGCCACATGCCTTTCATCCTGCGGTGTGCTGCGGCCTGCCGCGCCACACAGACCCTGATCCTCGAATATGCCCTCGCACCCGAGCATCCGTACCCGGCGCAGCTGGTGCAATGCGTGGCCGCGCTGAGGCATCTCCTCGAAGATATGAACATCGACCCCGGTGACATTGTGCTTGCCGGCGACAGCGCAGGCGGCCTGCTTGTTGGGGCGGTTCTGGCCCACCTGGCGCGCCCTTCGCCGCACGCCCCTCCCTTGTCGCTTGGCGGGAGGCGGTTGAAGGCGGCGCTGTTTGTCAGTCCCTGGGCGGTGTTGCCATCCTCGCGTGGTGGGAGCTATGCGGCGAATGAGGGTTCGGACTATCTCAGCCGGACTCAAGTGGATCAGGCCCGGGTCGCTTGGAATGGGAAGGAGGACGAGATATGGGCGAATCTTTACGGAGTTGAGGAAGCGGGGGAGGTTTGGGACAAGATTGTGCCACGTGGAGAGCAAGGGCTTGTGCAAAAGATTATGGTGACTGCAGGGACGGCTGAGGTATTTCTCGACGGCTGCCTGGCCTTTGCCAGAGATGGAATGCGGGCCGAGACTATTGCGGTTGCGAGGGAAACGGACTGCGATGTGTTGAGGGGCAAGACCGTGGTGCTCGCCGTTTGTGAGGGTGAAGTACATGTCCAGCCCGCTCTGGACTGTGCTGTGGCATTCGATCAGGGGTCAATGATGCGGGCCATAACGTCATGGCTGGCCACCATCTAGATAGGCAAATATGTCCGTCTGCTGATGTGGCACCAATCCTTAGCAACTGACAACTGGGATATGTTTCTGGGGGGCTGGGAGATTCCCGCTCACGAGCTAGACTTCGAAGCTATGAAGAAGACATTGCCCTCTCGGATGTCCCATGTAAGCGCTTCTACCTGAGAGACTGTGGAGATACGACTTTCGGATTTCCAACAGCGGTAAAAGGAACGGGTTGATTTGGCGCCTACAGCTGACCTTACCTACCTCACCTTACTCACCTAAAGTAAGCTCGCGAGACTGAACCAAAAAAAAGTGAGCTTTACTTACTCACCCGGCCTATCTAAACCAGTCGGAGCAGCGATAGCGCCAGCCACGCAGAAGTAAGCTAACAATTTTTCGGGGAAAATCCCACTGGCGCATACACAGCTCTGGGCTTACCCTAACACGGGGTAAGCGGCGGGCAGTGTAAAAGCTGGCGATGCTGATTGAGCGCCGATCGCGTCTACGGGTGCTCAGGCCGTGGCTTCACCGGTCACTGCGAGACGTTCACCTGCCCGATCAAGGGTTGCTGCGCGCTGCCCAGCTTCTTCCAGACCAGTCTCGCCTCGGTCCGATCGACCGGCTCGTACAACTTCCGTCTCTTCACAGACGCGGGGTGCCAGTACCACTGCAACGACAACGACAACGGCAGCCGGCTCGTCGACAGCCAGGGCTGGAGCAACATTGGCGCGGCGGCCTACGCGTGCGTCGACGGTCCTTACTAGCCGCGCCACTTGGCAAGTAGCTAAAGCAAGGCTTTATACGGTAAGACAGACAACACCACCCGACCTGAACAACGGCTTAATTTTCACTAACGTATCTTATATGCGAGTGACCCATAACGTTATAAGAGAGTGACCCACGTCAAAACCCATACGTAACCCTGAAAACAAAGCTTATCAAGAGTCACCAAACTTAGATAAAATGTTCTATAACTTTTAGGTTAGCTTTTTGACTTCTTGTAGATATAGTCACTGCCTTGTTTATGATGCTTAAGGGTGTAGGTTAAGGTGAAGGTCTAGTATATGTGAACTCTTACTATAGGAGCCTAAGCAAACCATTCTCTGACGGAACACAGATCAGATGGCAAATACTGATGCTCCATTTCAATATCGAGGAACATGAGAAATGCAACCTTCAAATTTAGGAAGAGTTTTATCATTGTTTGGTGACTCTTGACAAGCTTCTGTGGGTTACGTATGGGTTTTGACGTGGGTCACTCGCTTATATGGGTCACTCGCATAGTTATAAGATACGTTAGGACAATTACGATGTGAGAATGAAAACGGCCGGCACGTTCAGTGGTTTTGGAGACGGAAGTGGGCAGTGGAACAGTTGCGCAGACCCCGCGTCCCCATCTCTTTGCTGAAGCAAGATGCCAACTTGAAGCGCTATGGGTGGTCTGGGGGCCAGGAGTTACCCAGGCAAAGATCTTGCGACAATCTGATGTTCAAGCAGCGAGTCGGGATGAATACTATTTCCCTAGAAAGGGGGAGCCAGTTCAAGCCCGGGAACAACAATGGAGCCCATATCTTATTCAGGTCTGATGATCTTGCGAGTTATGTACGGAGGCGTCGGCTGCTCGTTCGAGTCACCACAGCAATACACCCACAAAAACGCGGTAACGACTTACGCACCTGGCTCTACCAGCATCACCTGGGGATTTGGAATCATGGCAACAGGCAGAGGGGCCCATAACTTTATAGATTCAAAGTTCACAACAATGCAATCGCAGTTCATGTACACTTTACCGCCACTACAATGAGCACCTCGATTACTAATTCTCTCGGAGATAGGTGTGTAATGGCTCCCTTATGCCGTTACAACGCGGATGTGTACCTACCTACTAGGGGCGCCTCCAATCAAACATCTCATCAACGAACCATCAACCATATGTCATCCACCCCCCTTTCAAACCTGGAAACCCCCCTTCCCAGTTTCCACTTCCCACGCCCCCAAAACCCGACCCCCTCAGTGCGACGCCTCATTATGATCCGGCGCCTGCAACTCCGACAAATACACCCCCGGCATGAAATGCGGCAGATCAGGCTGCTGCGGCGACTGGCCCTGGTGCTCCGACAGCGGCGGCGACAGCGACCTGGTATGCAGATCCTTGTGCGCCGCAACGCTGCTGGCCGCGTCGCTGCCCGGCCCGCCGCCGAACCCGGGCTCGCCTGTCGTGTGGCTCCACCCGCCGACGGACAGATGCCCTGGGTATGGGTGCGGCTGCTGCTGCTGGTAGTGCCCGTACTGGTTCATGGGTGGGGAGCCCGCGCTGCCGTAGGGTGGTTGGGGTGGTTGCGGTGGGGGCTGTTGTTGCCACTGTGCCTGTCCTCCGGCTCCTCCTCCTGCGGGCTGGGTTTTGGCTCGCTTGGAGCGGATGAGGATCCAGGCGATGATGCCTGCCGCGAGGGCGAGGACGGCGACGCCGCCGACTGTGCCACCGACGATGGCACCTACGGGGGTCGAGGAGCCGCCCGAGTCTGGGGCGGGGGTGGGAGGGATTGTGGTTGAGGAGCTTGTCGACGTGGAGGTGGAGGATGTGGAGGGCGGTGGGGTTGTGGTGGTAGGCGGTGCTGTGCTCGATGTTTGGTCGGTGATGTGCGCGTAGACCGGGATGAAGGTCTTGGTCTGGAAGCAGCCTATAAGCGAGACGCTGGGCTTGTCGACGAGCGGGTAGCCCATGCAGTAGGGCGTAGCCGTGTCCGAACTGGGGAAAGGGGATAGCTCAGCAAGTGTCTGATGAGGGGCCGAAGCGGTCTTCTTACCAGCATACTGTGGACGTGCCGCGGTTGCTGCAGAGCCCGCTCATGTAGGCAGTGTAGTCGAGACAGGCGGTTGGCATCCAGCACGAGGTTGCGCCACTCGTGCAGCAGTGGAAGACGCTGGCCTTCGAGTCGGTGCTGCAGGTGTAGCCAGTGTCGCAACTCAAGCCACCATCTGTGTGCGCACGCCGAACCTGTTAGAGGGACCGAAGGACGGTAGGAAGTCCCAGCACAAGCTGGCTCGACGAAGACGAATACTCACCAGCAGCGCCATAAATATACGCGCAAGTCTTGGTGTCGTCCCGTCTCATAAGCTCAGGGATACCGGGGGCATGTGTCGGAACTGGACTGATGCCGTGACTCGGCATTTGGCCGATAGCGGTTGCCTGCGCCGGCTGCCATTCGCGCAACAAGTGGAAGCCATGAGCTGTCAAGGGAGCTAGCAGCAGAGCTGCAAGCAGAGCCCTTCCACGGTGGCATGCCGCGCCCATCTCAGCAACTGTGGACGGCGCTCGGCGTGAAAGCTTCGAAGATGTTGACGACTGACCACCGACCACACAGCAAAGGGCGACAGAAGATTGTGAGGACCCGCTGGGCGGTCCAGCGGACCCGGACAAGCACCACCGCTCATTTTGTATCCGACAGAACCGCGTCCCTCCTAAGCCAAAAAGGGGAAGGACTAGCACCAGCGAGCCGCAGCCACATTGCCGTTGGGCGTCGCCGATGCAGCTTTGGTCGGGGTCAGTCTGGGGTCGTGACTGGACGCCAGATGCCCAGACCCATCTCCTCGCCGGCGATTGGATTACAGTTTCAGCTATCGTCTTGGCAACTTTCAGCTTTCCGGGGTGGCAGACTGGCAAGGCTGAGTCGCTGTAGCTCTTCTGAGGAAACGGACGAAAATCCTGCGATTGAGAACGCCTGGAGCTTGCCAGTCAGTCATTGAGGTTGCGCGGTTGCATTCACACAGGGGAGCAGTCATGATGTAGAGTCGTACGCAACAGCGGAATTTCAGGAATATCGGGTTTACGGGTGGCTACAAGTCAAGACAGAATGAGCAATCAGCTCCCGGAAGAGAGGGAGAGGATAAAAGATGGCTGTTCAGCCGAGACGCCTCTCAAGGCCATTGGAGAAAACGCGTGTAATATCCTATGTGTGGACAATGTCATCCCAGCGTCAACGATGAGTCCAACAGCTTTTTTACAGACACGCTAGAACAGTGGTAGACGCGTGCACTATATCCAGTCTGCGCCAAGCCAAGCCGGCCCGTCCTTTCTGCGGTTTGTTTGGTCTGCAGTAACTAACGTATTTTATAAGCGAGTGAGCCATATAAGCGAGTGAGCCACTTTTTACCACCCTTCGTATACCATCCTCCATTGCAATACAACAAACTATCAACCAACTACAATTACATCAGAAACGGCTGAATCAGATGCTTCTGCAACCTCCTGGCAAGTGCGGGCATTATGGCCAGGCTTGCCGCACATACCACAGGACTGAACCCTCGTACGGACCCCCCCTGCACCACCACCATCCGGCTGCATTTCCTGCACTCCCTCCCCACCCACGGCTCCTGGGCCTAGTAGATCCATTGCGGCTTGTAGACTAAGTGATCCTCCATGCTGCACACGTGTTCTTTTGGCTCTCTTGCGCTTGCTTAGTGCCTCGTTGGCCTTGCGGAGCGAAGACACCTCTACGGTAAGAAGAGCCATCTGGTACATCACAGCCGTTGTACTCTTGGCCAGTTGGTCTACAGCAGCTAACATCGTGGTTGGGGAGCTATTCTGATGGTTGGCGATACGAGTCTTGATAAGCGTTGACTGTGCGTTGGCTTCCTGGGGGTTGTGTGGCGTTTGGAATACCCAAGGTTGTGGTGTGCCGGCCCGCGAGGTCAAGGGCGATGGTGTACGAAGCTTAACATCCAGCTTGGATATCACCCTCTCTGGATCGTACGGCACAAGGCCAGCCCCTGCAAAGCCACCCTGGACGTTCTTCTCCGTCATCGAGGCGAAGAAGGCTTCACGGAAGCCGCAGAGGAACTCGAGCTTGCTCACGTGGTTGATATGCATGCGCATCAAGTCCTCAACCTGGCGGCCGTACGCCTTCTTCAACGGCCCAAAGCAGCCAACATCGAGAGGCTGGAGGAGGTGGGAAGAGTGCGGAGGTATATAGAGCGTGATGATGTTGTTTTTCTGGCAATGGAGCTCGAATTCGGTCGAGTGGTGGCTCTCGTGGCCGTCGAGGATCAACAGCCGGTATGTGCCCTTCGCCCGGGGTGCTGTATGGTAGTCGAAGTGCTTGATCCAATCTAGGCCCACGGCATTGGTAGTCCAGCCATTGTCGGTTGTTGCGATGCGCCAGTCGGCCGGCAGGCCGCACTCGGTATACCAGCTAGCGAGGTGGTACTGCGCGGCCAAGACGATGAATGGAGGGATGGCCCAGCCGAGTGCGTTGACGCCCTGGATTACCGTCGCCCATTCGCGGTTGCCAGGCTGAGCCAGCTTTGCCTTGCCCCGGCCATCCGAGGTCGTAACTACCATACCCGCGAAGATGATGCCCATCATAAACCCTGTCTCGTCGAAGTTGTAGATATCGTCATCCACAATGCCGTACTTGGCCTTGACGTTCCGTACAAGGGCAAACCACTCGCCAATGACCTTTGGATCTTCGCACTTAGCCCTCTGGTAGTCGTATCGACGCGACCAACGCGTACGGAGGGCTGGCTGGCGTTTAACGAAGTTGTGTGCCCAGAGCTTGCCGACAGGGGGCGCGTCGCGTACGCGTAGTAGTTGGTTGGCTATATCTTCCACACCACCAAGCCTTGGTGGAAAAGCTCGCTCATATAGCTCAATGATATAGTCAACAATAGCCTTCTCTTTAGAATCGGTAAGCCGTCGCGATTTGGGCGTAGAATCGCGTCGTGCAGGCCGGCCGGCGCGTCGGTCTCGGAGGGTAGAGAATGGTATATTGTACAGCTTTGCTGCGGCTCGGAGGCTCAATTTCGGAGTGTTTTGAATAGCTTCAAGGGCCAAGACTATCCTGGCTTCATTTAAGGTAGGAGGCATGTTGGGTTGTAGAGAAAGTTGATGTTGAGTGTAGGAGGACGCGTCGCGGTCGAAAAGTGACCGACCCACTTATATGACCGACTCGCTTATAAAGTACGTTAAGTGACTTTGTTACCAATCACATGAGGGGCCTCGGCAATAGGGTGCTGGAGGAGTCAGAGTCTGCTCGCCATGGAGGCTAGCTTATCACTGTCAGAAACAAGCTCCAGGCCGCCTGTCAAGACATTTGTACCACGACTCATGAATGACTGATGGCGGCAGTAGCTCGCATTACCTCACAGTAACCGAGGTGCCGTAGACGGACCAGGGAGTGAGGAGATATATCAACGAGACATGAAAGGATCATAAGTAGCTGCCTAGGTATTTGCGAACCAGGGTTTCCACCAGGTCCCCATTACTCAAGTTCCCTAGGAACCGTCCATTCGCAATGAAACACCATCTGCGACGAATCAAGTAGGCGCCCATCGCCATCCTCCAAACCCCCAATCACATACATCCCTTGATGCTGTCTCCATCATGACCAGTCCCGCGAAAGCTCCCTCCAACCCACCCAACTACCAAATCCTCACCGACCAATCCTCCAACGTCTCAAACGACACCACCCTTGCCTGCAGCAACTTTTGCAGCTCGCACGTTGGCTGGGCCTCCCGGTCACCGACCAAGATCTCCCCATCGAAGCACACATGATAGCAGTGCCATCCGCTGTGCGCCCAAGCCTTGAAGTCCGGCGGCAGGCACTCGCGGCACAAATCCATCCAGCGGCGGTCAAACACCACGACGCCCGCCGGCGATCAGAGCGTGACGTGCTCCAGGGGCTGCACCTCCCGTTCGATCAGCGCCTCGAACGACACCCGCACCCGGCACACCTCGTCGGTCCCGTCCGCCTCGACGATGCCGTACAGACACGCCAGGTCGTCGAAAAATAGACCCCACTCCCCTTTGGTGAAGTGGTCATCATCCTCACCACCACCAACCTCCTCCGCCTCTCCCTCCCCCACCACCACCACCTCCTCCTCCTCCCATAAAAATCACCATCCTCATCAGCCCCACCACCGAACTCTTCACCGCCCTTAACCAACCCAACCCCACAAAGCCTCACCTCCCTCACCGTCCTTCTCACCCGTGTCCACAACAGCATCAAATACTCCCTCCTCGCGGTCACACTCCGCAAACACAAAACCCGCGGCGCCGGCACCGCCGCGCGGCGCGCAAAATGCCCAAAGGCTTGTCGCGAGCGCGTCCTGGTGGGGTTCGTCGTCGCTCGAGAGGTCGTCCCAGGCCAGCGTGAGCGACTGTAAGTTGGGCTTGAGACTCAGCAGGTCGGGGAGAAAGTCGGTGGCTTCGCTGCGCGGGTGGTGCATGTGTGCTGGGTCGATGTAGCGCAGTTTTAGGGTGAGGGAGGTGAGTGGGGAGAGGGGGGTGGTGAGGCGTGTGGCGAGGGGGGTGGTGGGGGAGAGGGGTGGGAGGAGGTGCACGGGCAGGTGGTCGATGCCTGTGCTTTCGGACCTGAAGGGGGCTTGGGGGTTAGCTACCTGGGTTTGGGGGTTGGAGATGTGTTGGTGGGTGTTTGGGTGGGGAGGGAACGGGGAGGGGGGTGCGTACCACGGCCACACGCGCAGAGGGAGGACGGGCTGCTGCGCCCCGCCCAGCACGCGGAGAAGAAGCTGGAAGTTGTGCACGAGTCCGCTGACCCTATTGTCGCAGCCTATCAACTAGACAGGCGACCATTCGTCCAGGGGCGCGGCTTTGGCGCAGTACTCGTCCGCAGTCTCCTCTGTACCCTTCTTCATGCCGTAGCACAGTGCGTCCTTGTCATCGTAGATGTTGAACTGCTGGGCCCGCTCGGGATCCGCCCAGTCCTCGCCCTCGATAAGCTCGACGTGTTGCAGACGAGGAAGTCGGCGGATGGTGCTCGTCAGCACGAACAAATTGGCCTTGCCGGCGCAGAACATCTGCTGGTGCGTAAGATACCCACGCCAGCGGTCGACCAATGCCCCGGCAACCTGTGCGTCACCCTGGCGGGCGGCAGCGAGTCGGTCGGGGTCAGGGTGCCCCGGGCACTGCCTGATGTAGTGCGTCCCGAGGCGGAGGACGCGCAGTCTGCTCCCGACCTCGGGGTTGCAGGCGAGGCGGGTGAGGGCGGGCAGGGTGTGGCGGGCCACCAGCCAGATTGTGCTCTGCACCCGCCGCGCGAAGAGGCCGGCGGTGGCGTCGCGGATGCGACGCTGCGTCTGGCGGAGGCGAACGAGGTCGGTGATGTCGTCGAGGCGGCCCCCGATCTTGCCGAGCAGCTCGACCGGGAGCCCCTCGATGGGCGCGATGGCGGCCTGGATGGGGGCCGACGGGTTGGACATGCTAGCGAAGGGTTAGCACCAGGGCACGCTATCGACAATGAATGCAAGGAGTACACGGCCGCAGAAGGGCTGCGAACGGCTCATGACTGCCTCGTGAACGGACGAAAAGGTGGTATACGCACGCTGGTTGCTTGTGAAAACGCAAATTTGACAGACTTACGACGGATGTTCGGCGATCGCGCCCACCAAGTTCAGTCGAGGAATTCCAGTCAGCGACCTCAGAATATGAACTTGAAACTCAAGTCATTGGCCGCCTCATCGGTGCCCGCGGGGCCCGACCAAGCGGAGGGTAGCAGGTCCGGGGGTGCGCCGGGCGAGGTGCTCAAGCAAGACTGGTGAACTGCCAGACACTGGTCAGCATGGCAAGCACACACAGACACGACATCGCAACTGAGGTGCGGACTGACATGGAGCTTGTCCGCCAGTAGTGGGCTCTACTGACAAAGGTTGGTGTTGAAGGCCGTGATCTGTCTGAAGAGACTGCTTCATTGCCAGTCATCCTTTAGGTAGTTTGTCCGCTATCTATCTAAGCGTCCAGGGTCTGTAGACACATGCAGTGTGAGAATATGTAAAGGAGGGAGCTGCAAGCTGCTTTGACTTACTACCAGAACTTGGTACAGTGTACTCTAACACTTGACCTTAGGTGAATGCATTCTTCTGGCGCTTCATATGCAGGAGGGTTGTTCACTATGTGGCCAGGACAGCTCAGTGTGACATTGTGGTCAGCGTCCAGGTATGGAAGCCTGCGGGTAATGGTCATAGGAACGGCGGCCGAGGTCAGAAATTAATAGGGGCTGCTTGATCGTGATAGACAGCTCAAATTTGATGGCCGGAGTGAAATCACGCGGTGCATGCACAACAAATAACCTGTTACTCCCGAGACCTAGAGCCTTTGTATTTGCAGTTCGTTGGTGTGTGACTGAGACTTGTTGGCATGGGCCCCAGCCAACACGTCTCTTTGTAGCACCCCAAACTCCAGAGCATTGATAAGGTTAGACGTCCTCCATGGCTGCGTTTCAATCTTCAAGATGCATCAAGGACGGTAGCGGCAAACATTATATCGGAGCCCGTCGTGACAGATTCGAGGCATTCGAAAATAGCACAGGGTGGATATCGAGGCATCTACAGCCGACGGCAATTTCGAAACTGGGTGACCATCTAAAGAAGCGAACATGCTTTGGGTCGCGGGTCTCACGGTTCCTTTCGAGCACATCAGAGCATATGGGGACCGCAATGGAAGGGGCCTCCTGTGGTTCGATGTATGGCATCACTACGAGCACGACCCCAATTGCAACCTAGGCAGCTTTCGCAGGGGAAGCTACCAGCTGCCGCAGCCGCTGAAAGTGGCACGCACTCAAGTGCGGTTCCCCATCGGGCGTTCGTTCAAGGTGGGTTCTTATGCAGCGAAAACTTTCAAGGAAGTGCCATTGCAGGTGCTAACGCCAGAGCAAGGTCAAAGAGCGCAAGGCGTGACTGCAGGTCAACAACGTTTTGAGCACTCCGTGCAGCAGAGCCAAGCAAACGATAGACAAGGCCAATACGTGCACATGCAGGCAGTCGAATAGCAATTCTCAACCCCTACCAATCCCAAAGTGCAGCGTCGTGACTGGCACCAAATTGTAAAATGTAGATCTCTAAAAATGAAACAATCGACAGATTGAAAAAACTGACGACAGTGATTAACGACGGATCTCTTTCTTCTCTGAGCGCCCATGAGCACCAAAGCACCCGGCGCCACGTATGCATCGCCGATTGAAACAGCAATGCCATGGCTGGACGCCCATGACTATCTGAAGAAGAAAGAGGGAAAAGAGGAACAGAATTTTTGTGGAGCGTTGGAGGTCAGAAAAGTTGACCACACGATGTGGGGCCAGCTCACGTGCTTGTCCCACCCTCCAGGAGCCGCATTGACGCACTCAGCCAACCAGAACTTGCCAGGCCCAGCTTCGACTTGTGCGGGCTCCCATTGGCCGCCTGAAGCCGAGGTGCCGACCGACCGGGGTTGCGCTTCTGATGCAGCAACTGCAACTTCGCGAGTCGGCATCATCGACCTCAAATCTCGCATTGCACGAGCAACCGCACCGTCACCGCCAGCCCACATCCACCATGATTGCCCAGCGAGCAGGCACGACGGCCCTGCGCCGAGGTACGCATTGCCCTTTGGAACTGATGCTAATTCCCCTCAGCCACGCAACAAGCGACAACCAACGAGGGCGAGATGCAGCCATGCTAACCACCCTCCCGCTTCCGCAGTGGTCGGCAAGTCGAACACCTTCTTCACCGCCAACGTCGCCAAGTTTGGCCTGGCCCAGCCGCTGTCCACCACCCAGACCAGGTGCGTTCCATGCCAACCTTCCAACAACCAAACCGCCCACGCCATCCGTCACGACACCGTCCCAACCAACCCAACCACCATTCACCACCGGCCCCCCTCACTCTCCACGTCCACCCAAAAAAACATACATACATACATACATACATACTAACAACATCCCCCACCTCCCAGACCCGTGGCAACGCAAAAACTCACCCCCGCCGACGCGCAATCCCTCCTCGCGAAACAGCGCCTCAACCGCCCCGTCTCCCCTCACCTCGCCATCTACGACCCGCAGCAGATCTGGTTCGGCGGCTCCGCCTGGCAGCGCATCACGGGCTCGCTGTTCAGCGGCTCGCTGTACGTGTTTGCGACGGCCTACCTCGCCGCGCCGCTGCTGGGCTGGCACTTGGAGAGTGCGTCGCTGGCGGCGGCGTTCGGTGCCCTCCCTGTCGCGGCGAAGGGCGCGGTCAAGTTTCTTGTGGGTTGGCCGTTTGTGTTCCATGCGCTGAATGGGGCGCGGCATCTCGCGTTTGATTTGTGCTATGGGTATAAGCGGCAGACGATTGTCAAGACGGGGTGGTATTTGTGGGGGGCGTCGATTGTGGGGGGGCTGTATGTTGCTTTCTTTCTCTGAGATGAGGGAGGGAGGTTGCGGGATAGGTGAGATGTGGAGTTGAGTTGGGTTGGGGCTGGAGGAGGTTGAGATGGTAGGGGAGGTGGAGGAAGGGGCTCAGATGGCTGGTTGCCGCGAGCAAGACTGTCAGCAGTCGACAAGGTCGTGTGGGTGAGTAGACAAGGAGGAGCACCATGTATGGATGTTACATTTCCAATAGGATCCTGTTTCTTTGTTGTCATTGAGACATACACAAGGTTGAGCGTATTGACCTTCTCTGGTCTGACGATTCATGTAACGCACTCCCCAGAGCAGGCCCCATGTCTCATCCTTCACTGGACCCTCCTAGCGGAGCAAATGCATTTTCCCTTGACGATACGCCCCGACGCCGTGCCCAGTCCGTCCCTTTCCCTACCGCAGCGCCAAAGACAAAACAGCATACAGAAAAGCGAGAATACTAATCCAGATGCCTCACCTCCAAAATCGCCCTGTTCAGCGCGTGGTTCCCCAACCGCGCCACCCTTTGCCCGATAACCGGCCCCAGAAACTCCACCACCTGCTCCCCCTCCCTCGCCAGATCCGCGCCATTCACCCCGTTCGCCGCCGCCGCCGCAACCAACCCAGCACCATCACCTCCCGCCAAGCTCTCCACCGCCTTCATCACCCCACCAACAAGCATCTCCAACTCCAACCCGCCACTCCCCTCCCCAGCCGCCGTCCTCTCCCTCAGCGGCTGCAGCACAGCCGCATCAAAGCTCTTCAGATTCGGCAGCACGAGGATCCGCACCGCCTCGGGCCCCCCGGACGCCGCCACGCCACGGATCGCACCGAAAAGCACGGCGGGCGGCCGCGCCGGGTCGAGAAAATGCTTCAGACAGGTGCGCGTCAGCTTGGGGCGCAGCAAAGCGTTCGTCGCGCCGTATTTGCGCGCCACCATCGCCAGCAGGCTGGCGGCTAGCTCGCGCAGGCGGTACTGCTCGCGGAGGTGCGCGTCGCTGTCCTGGTCTGATGATGAGGAGGAGCCGAGCTTGCGCGACATGAGGCAGGTGAGGATCGGCGCGGAGAGGGCGCTCGCGTAGGGGTCGAGGAAGAGGTTCGGGTTTTGGATGACTGCTTCGGCGAGTTCCATCATCTGCCGCAGGATGAACAGGTCGTCGAGGTGGTGGGTGACTTGGTTGGTGATGAAGTTGACGAAGTAGGGGAGGAGTTGGTGCAGGCCCGGGTCGGAGCGGACGGATTCCAGAGCGGCCTCGCGCAGGCGGGTTTTTTCCTCGTCCGGGTCGTCGTCGAGAACGGCGGCTTGGATCTTGTCGAAGTAGAGGATCAGTTCTTTGCTGATCACGTGCTTGACCGAGGGCCGGAAGGAGACGTTGTCGTTGCCGGCGAGGGCGGCCAGGGCGGGGTTAGCGCCGGGGCCTTTGGGGAGCAGGTCTTTGGAGGAGGTCTCGGCGGTGGTGGGGTTTTGCGGGATGGAGGGCTGGACGCCCTCGACGGCGAGCCAGTGGGCTGGAGGGGGAGTCAGCGGTCAGTACGTGGGATTGGACAATGCGGTGTGGGCCAATGGCTTACCGGTGAAGCTCATGTCGCGCGGCACTTTGGGCAGCGGCGCGTTGATGACCTTCTCAAAGTCGATCTCCTCGTCGTCGATGTAAAACAGCGGCTGGCCGGGGCCGAGGCTAGCCTCGCCGTACCGCAGCGGCCGGGTCGACTCGTAGCCGTACAGGGGCTCCACGTCGAGTACTCGGAGGGCCTGCGAGACGTCCTGCACGGTCAGAGTGGTGCGGTTGGCGGCGCGCATGAAGCGCAGGGCCTCAACGATGACCTGGCCGATGCGGTACTCGACGTCCTGGGCGAGCACCCGCAGCGGCTCCTCCGAGAGCGCGATGCCTTGAGAGTCGGCCACATCTCGGACGTTGTCTGGGTTCCAAAGCAGCTTTGGGCCTTCGTTGGCTGCCATCTTTTTTTCTTGCGCACTGACGCCGCGCGGACTGAGTTGCGCGGCAATTGGAATTGGGTTCCGGTAGCGGTTGCGAGATGTCGCGGTCGGTCGCGAACCCTGCTGCAAGCTGCAAGCAACGCTGCACGTAAGCCGACGTTTGGGTTCAGCGGGGCTCTGGGGTGTGGGTCGGGTAGAAATGCGCTAAGGCGGCGTAACTGTGAGGTGGGCCGGTGGAGACCCGCTCAATGCTCAGGCTGAGCCAGCTCTTCAACATCAACGGTCGACTTCGGTTCCCGATCGAAGGCAGGACCGTTCCTGACTCGGATCGTGCACGACACACTTCAAGGCTGCCGAATCTCCCGCCAACGCTCAGCCCTCCTGCTGCTGATTCAGCGCCTGGCGCATCTCGATTTAGCCACAAACAATCAGTCGTACACGTGTGCATGGTATTCCTCGCGGAGTGTTTTCTGTCCTGGACTTTTCGTGTTTCTGGCTTTTCTTTCTCTCATCATCTATCTACCTTACCCTATGTGGCAAGCGGGCGAGCAGTGAGCAGTGGACGCCCTCAAGAGGCACAAGGTCGCTTTCACAGTTTGCAGACGACGCCGACTTCGCCGCCGCCCTGAGTTTTCCCGCGACCAATGGACCACTGTGTGGATGCATTTGGGCGCCGCCGCAGCCGACCCCTCCAGCTCGCATCGAAAGGTGTGCCACATGCGTGTTGTTGGTCGAGTGTACGGGCTGCCGTCGCCGCATCGACCTGTTGGCAGGGTTGGTTACACAGCAGCCATCTTGTTTTTCCCGTTCTGCCTTGAGTCGCTCAGCCGAACCTTGGACTTGACGCACGTTGCCGTTGCGCCTTGCCCTTGGGCAGCAAGTGAAACTGGGGGCCGAGCAAAGAAAACTCGGTTTTATCCATGTCCACCTGCCACGTTCCGGCCGAGCTGCAGCACGGCACCCGCCCGGTGTGCCGTGGGCTGCATGGCCGAGGAAAAAAAAAATCAAACTCAGCCTTATGATGCTTGGTCGCGTGGCACGTTCCGACGCGCCGTGTCGATCACCTCCTGGTGCTTGTCGGGGGCCGCTGCGTGTCGTGTTTTCACTTCGCCTTGCGGCACGGACATGGGATGAATCTTGTCGGTGAGAACTCTGTGACGGCCTCCTGGCAAGGTCGGGCGCCACTGGCGGCCGCTGTGTAGGCCAAGGAGATTTGATCTGGTGAGACGAGCCGCTCTCACACGTTGAGATCGAGCTGGATATATCCAGTCTCTAGGGAACCAATCACAAGACTCTGTCCGACCTGCTTCACAGCCAGCCCGAGGTGGAAGTGTGCCATGCTGGCTGAACTAGTCTGGTTGCCTTCTTTTCCCTGCGCCCTTTGCACTGACCTTGGCGATGACCAGTCGAGGAACGATGAGGGTCACATCCTGGTTTCCAGGCCTACGCGCCGGGTCTCTGGCAATACGCCGAGCCTCGCGGGGGCTGGGCGGCGGCAGAGCAAGGCAAGTAGGCATATTATGCCCTCCGACTCACCTACATATTCCTACCTATATAACCACCTCGGTGAGCGTGCAAGAAGGGTGTCTGAGCCGCTCAAGTGCATTCTGTCCTTACACGGTGTGCCATCCCGGCTACGATCTCTTGTGCCAGTCGCGTCTTGGTGTGACTACCGTCGTGGACACCGGGCCGCCATCTCTAGGTGTATCCACCGTTCCCGAGTCCATCCCCAACCGAACCCCGGCTCCGGCTGCTCATTCGACAGCCAACTCGCGCCTCATGCCGCATCTAAGGCGCATGACACCCTCACGTCCCGCGTGTGGCCAAGGCGGTATTACCACCAATCCATCCTTCTCCTCCAACTCTGGCCTAGCACACGCGGCTTCTAGCCACCCAGGAGAGGGCCTCGCCGAGGACGGAGATGGCGAAGATAACTTTGCAGACAGCCATGGCAGAGATCGAGACCACTCCCGGAGCGAGGCAGCCAGCAAGCGGTCCCAGCCGGCCCTGACCTGGCCACTCGGCTGCCCCTATCGCAAGCGGAACCCAGAACGCTTCAACATTCGCGAGCACGAGAAGTGCATCAGACCCTTCGGGAATCTCAGCAAGCTCAAGTTTGTCCCCTCCATTTTGCTCCTGAGAAACCGCATTTGCCCTGTTAACCTCACACTAGGGCACACATTCGCAACTGTCACATGAGGCCCGGGTCTGCCCAAGCGTGCGTCCACTGTGTCTCAAGCTGTCCCAAGATGGCGAAAGCCACTACTCCAGCCCCCCCACGGTCTGCTTGAGCAAGACTTGTTGTCGACCTGCTAACGTCTTCCTGGTTGCGTAGCCCCCGACGCCAGCTCGACCATTCCGCCTACGGCGTTGAAGATGGAATCACCACCCGGATCGCCAGCCAGTTGATCGTACGACAGACCCGTACCAAGATCTGCACTTGGGAAGATCTTTGGCGAGTCTTGTTTCCAGACGACACTGAGATTCCTTCGCCAGGTGGGTGGTGCTTCAGCACTCAGCCTTTGATACGCTGGAGCTACCGGGGGCATCGAGGCGTCGTGCGCTGATTACTTCCTCGGTAGATCATGAACTCTGCAAGCCTCTGGACCCCGCCGAGTGCAGAAGAGTGTTGAAGAACTCATGGCTCAAGATGCGCAAGGAAGCCATTCTCCACAAGCAGGTGACCGACATGATTCAGAGCGGCGCCGGGACAGATCCGGGAACCCTCGCATCCGCAATACTGGAATCAGTGGAATCAAGCACGAAGGCGAGCTACACCGATTGCCTGGAGCAGTTCCAGCACACCATCTCCAACCTAGCAACAGGCCCGGATCATACAACACCGTCTCTCCCCTCCCGCGGTCCTTCGACCAAGCCCGGCAGTCTTCATCATGATGTCCAAAACAACCCTCGCCAGCACGCGCAAGGTGGCAAACATCGAGGAACCCCAGTACCGCTGCTGCCCAATCCAGGCAACGGCGCCGCTGGACCGCACAACCCAATTCCTTTCACTACTTCTCCAACTCCGTATGCTCACCCTCCTCCGACCCGTGTCCTGTTCTACGAGCATGCGCAGCACCTACATGGGGCAAGCCCCTCTCCATCTGCGTCAGGGTTCGAAGACCGAGGCTGGAGTGCTGCTCGCCCAGACCTTGCAACAAACCAGGCGCCTGTCCTCCATTCGCTGCCTTACCCCAACACGGCATCCTTTGTGTCAACCGACAACACAGCGCAGCACTCCTTTGCAATGGCCGTGGACCATGGCCAGCCTCCCGTTGCCGGCCACTACGCTGCTGCTCAGTCACCTTCGAGCACCGCCTCGGACTACTCGACACTCCACGGTCCGTTCGCTTCCAACCCGCCCAACACCGTGGGGACTAGTCAGAGAGGCTCAGGGTACGGACAACATGCCGGCAGGCACTACCACCCTGCCGAATACTCCCCCTGGTCGGGTATGAGTGACCCCAACAGCGATCAGGGGGCAGACTGAGCGCCGATTGCTTTGTGATGTCACGTTCGGTCACATATAACACACTGTCAGGGGGAACACGCGGATCCCAGGCTGCGGTCTGATTTGTTCGGGATTGCTGCCTTGGGGGCAGAGAAGGTTAAGCAACAGAAGAAAGAATCCGGGAAAAGGTGAATAGCCCACTCACTCAAGCACATACCTGAACATCAACAACCTCTCCTCCCAAGTCGGGAACCACTTCGAGACAATCCGCATGCACATGGGCTGACCGCACAACAGTTTTGCGATTCCGTGCTTTTTTATTCATTCCAGCCGCTCGGGACTTCAACAGCACCCAGCCGGCTTACACAACGACGGCAAAAGTTCAGCAGATTCATGTTTTCACAACAAGACTGGAATAAACAAAAATAACAGAGACAATACCTAGATGAGGTGGCTAGACTGGGACTTGAGAAAAGCGCTGCGTTTTAATCCTTCTTTGTACTTCCTAGAAAAAACAAGAAACAACTTGACGGCTTACTTTGCCACTGCTCTCCAGTTCCGCCACAGCGTCCCCTTCTCCCATTTGTGGCTGCCGACCCAAACGCCCTCACGCGTCGTTGGTCGCCGCCATGGCAAGAATCAGGAATACAGTACTGCTCGACCAACCTCTCCCGCCCGACCGTGTCGAGTTCATGGACGCGGCCGCCAAACAGGGGAGTTCAGGATACTAGCAGTGGAGTGACTTGATTGGTGTCTTCGAACAAGCGCGCGGCTGTGTATATCTCGCCTGGCTCGCCTGCGGCCGGGTAGCGGAAGGCCTGACCGAGACGGTGATTGGTGAGCAGCTCCCCGGATTATAACTGCTGTCTCGACCCCTTTCGTCTTTTGTCCGTTGCTTTATGTTTACTCTAACACGTCTTAAGGCTGGTGGGATCAAGAATGTTGGGATGAGTTCAAGACGTCGCCCGATTAGGCCGTGTTCCTCGTTTCATTGGGCATGCTCGACCTCCCCGAGCGGATGACCAGCCAGCTTCGTTCTCATCACGATCAAGGACAGTTCGGACAGCCAAGTTCCGAAGCAGAATGGGCTCCAGATATCATATTAGAAAAGGGGTTGGGCTTCGTTTTTGACCGTCACCTTGGCACATCCAGTCACAGATGCTCAGCGGGGGCGCCTTTTCACTCTCCAAGACCCAGAGTACCACAACCCGGACGGCGATTCCGACATCACGGTCAAGTTGTTGAACCTGCCTGACATGTTGAAAAGCGACGGTCTGCAGCACGGCTGGGTGCAAGAGCTCCGCCAGCTGAGCCAAGGGACCAACGGTGACGGCGCCGCTGGGTCCGGAATCGTTGTCGAGGATGGCGTGTTCTTCAAGCTTTGGCTGAGCAAAGAGCCGGAGGAGGCCTGGAAACGGGCAGTTCCGGGACTTGAGCCGACTTGGCATGAGGAGCTGCGCGACATTGGGGCCATAGAGGCAAAGGAGGAACATGTAGAATTTTTTTTCTACGACGTCAGTGGACGGCATAATCGCAAGGAGGTGTCGGACTGGACTCGTACAGGTGGAGGAGTTATTTTGGAGGGAGAACTTGACTTGAAACACCAAGTCGCTGAGTAGGAAGGACCGAATGACTTGATCTGCTCGGGCAGCCGGGCTCGCGCGACTGGAATCTGAGGGTGAGCTGCATTTGCTCACTCGGCCCGCTTAAAGCGCGAACGTCGCAGGAGGAAGCTGATTTCTCAGGAGCAGCACAGAGCAGGCGGCGACAGAGGGCACGGTCATCAACTACCTAGTAGGTGACAAAGGATCCTTCAGGTGAGAGAGTGTGTAGCTGCACACCAGCTGAGAACCATTTTCTACTTTATTTATATACACCTTTTCCCTCATGTCCTTGTCCTTTCCCTCTCCAGCTTCAATTTCATCCGAACACATTCCCCAGTCCCTCGATGTTCAGTCCACACCACAAAACCTCTGTCGTCACCACCATTCCCATAGCCCACTCTCTTCCGGTGGCATCCCATAATCCATCCCAATATCCAGACGAAGAAGGCGCGGATCTGGGGAAACCCCTTCAGCCAACTTCGCTTCGACTCCGTCGCTGTGGACAACGCGGCGGGGTGACGACGGCGTCGGCCAGAATACCACATCGCCGTCGGAGCGGACGAACTCGACGCTTTTCAGCTGCCTCCCCCGTCGCCGAAACAGCTCGGTGGCGGCCTCGAAGCGCCGGTCGGCCACGGACCGGTCCCAGTCGAAGCGGGGCATGGCAGGAACGACGCTCGACCATATCAGCCAGTCCTCCAAGAGGAACTGCTCGAGGTGCGAGAAGCGAGCGGCCTGGATGGCGAAGTCCTGCGGCGCATTACGTTAGTACCATACGAGGGGCGGTAAGAGGGGTGTTACTTGCCTTGAGGCTCGGGAGCAGATTCTCTCTCGACCAGTCCATCTCGAGTCTGCCAAGCAGTGCGAGGCGCTTGATGTTGGGCAGGTACCCAGCAAGGACGTCAACTTCGGACGACGACCAGCCGGCGGTGTGAGCAAACATCGGATTATTCTCGCCAAAGACCGCACAAGTCCGTTCAGACACCCCGCTTTTCCACGCCCGTAGCTCTTCCAGCCCGGTCAGCTCCCCGGCAGCTGTCCAGAACTCCTTGAGATCATCCGTGGCATCGACGGCGCCAAGATCCTGCCTGAAGACGCAGCTCAGTCGGATGGTCAGGGACCTGGTGTTGGGGCAGGCTCGCACGAGGAGGGCGTGGGCCGTGCTGAGCCGAGGTGCCAGCGCGACGGACAACAGCTCGACGGTGGGTAAGCACAGGTTCTCAAACAGAACTGCTTGACCGAGTTGCTTCGAATAGACGTGGGACGACAGCCGCAGCTCGCGGAGGGCCGACATCTTCGCCAAGACCCGAACAACTTGCCGGCAGAGGTTCATGGGCTCCGGCCTCTGCCGGATCAGCTCGGTGGCTCGTCCTTCGGCGCAGCCATAGCACCTTTTCCAGTCGCACGCGATGGTTGCTCGGCTGGCGGAACACGCAAACGAGTCAGTTGCTGGGTTCCTGCCGCGCTAACACAGCATAGGATATCAAAGGTTCAATGGCTGGGAATTCGCACTCACGTATTGCTGCTCGTGATGTGGTCGCCGCGTCGGAGCAGGTCGGTCATGTAGCGGCAGGTGAGGATGCCGGGGCAGTTGGTGAGCAGCTTGACGCTGCGGTACAGCTCGCCGCTGGCGACGGCGGCGGCCCAGAAGCGCTTGTTGACCAGCGCCATGATCTGGTAGACCTTCAGGCGCGATAATTTGGAGGATCGCCTGTTCCACCTGTCCTCGCAGCCGTTGCAACGCCTCGGTGCTTTGCATCTTTTGCGAGGTTTGGGTTGTTTTTGACGAGCATGGTATGGGAAGGGGGGGATCGACGCAAAGTCCCTAGGTAAACAAGCATGTCAGGCTTCACAGCTCGGGTTGATTCGGCGCGGAGAACCCTAGTTGGGCATTGCTGATGGTCTGGTATGGGAAGCACGTACCAGATCCTCCACAAAACTTCATATGGTAACTTGTCCAAGGACGGTTTGGCCGTCAGGTCAACCTGCTTCTGAGAGCCTGTAGCCGGCGCTGCGCGTTCAACTCCATGGTGAGAATGTCCATCCTCAATGTTGTTCAACGAATGTGCCATCGCCATTGACTGTTGCTGGAAAAGTGAGATATCTAGGTGTGTGTGGGTGAGTGAGTGAGTAACGCGCGAGAACCTGAGTAGCAGGAAAGCGATGTAACAAGAAGAGTAAACATCTGCAGTCGAGATTTTCTCGGACGTTCTCTGGGTCCTTTATGTACCAGAGCTGCCGGTAGACGCAGATGCTGCCCGCTATCCGCCACCCGGACGAAAAGTTCCTGTATCAAAATCTGTTGCTCACCAGTCCATGATGTCTGTGCCCGACGACACGTGAAACTAGGTACCTACGTGCCTTGGTACGCGAGTCTCGGCGTGCGCTCTGATGAATGCGCCCACTTCAACCACCCAAGCTCCGAATCCTGTATGCATGCCAAGGTAGTGACATTTCAGTGTCTACACCGTGACGGATCGTCATGCGTGCGTCAGTCCACGGAGACATGACCGCAGTTTTGGTTGTCCACTTGGCAATATCAGCCTCGCTCCGTCCGCCATCTGGCCCCAACCCCATTTCTCTTCAGACTCGTCTTCATAGGTCATTCGCGGCTCCCAACTTCAAACCCAACGCCCACAAGCAACTTCCGACGCCAACATGGAGACTCTGGAGGCAGTCGTTCTCAGGTGCTGGGCTGCGCTCTCGCAAGCCACGATCGGAGTGTGAGTCAATGTTTAGGCACCGTTACATAAGGCACTAGCGGATCACTTCCCACTAACTTTGAATACATAGTGTCACCAACAACATCGAAAATATCAAGGATCTGGAGGCATATGAAACTGACGAGTCAGCCCTTGCCTTCTCAGGCGAGGCGCGGATCAGACCCCAACCGAAACTCTGGGTTGCCAACATCGTTGGGTCCCTTCCGGTTCCTATCGCCAAGGAGACCATCGATGCACTCATGGCCGAGAGACCATAGGTCTGGGGCGTTCACTCCGTATTATGGCGTGCTATGGGAATCGTAAAGCCGACAGGGCTTCTCTACCCTGACAGATCTGCATGCGCTAGGTTGTGGTCAGGAGGAGACGAAGAGGGGATCGTGCCGCGAACGAGTTAGATGTCGGAGGACGCCTGAGTGTGTGTATTGAGCCGGCCGTCGGGATACGAGTGCCCTGGTACTCAGATGCTGTTCTTGTAAGCGAGGAACGAAGAACAGGATAGACGGGATGGGCATTTCAACGTGTTGTCTGACGGCTGTGGAGGACTGCGTGGTTCACCCAATATCAACGGAGGGCACATGTTACCAGCCCAGTCACGATGGGAATGACACTGCTTCCACAAACGGGAAATCCCTCCTTATGTGGAATACTCTGAACTCTGAATGAACCCCTTTCCAAAACAGTGCCTGATTCGCGATATTATGCTGTTTCTTGCTTCTCGGCCGCATTCTCCACCTCGCCGGCATTCGTTCTCTTCTCTCCCTCCCTACTATCCCCCCTTTCCAAGTCCACGACCTTACCATCGGCCTGGGCAACATTCATGCCCGCCGGGAGCGTCTTCTCAAACTCGCGGCCGCGCTTCTCGGGCCCCAACGCCGTGGTCACCGCGATGCCAATTGCTATGATGGCCGTAGCAATGCCCATGGTCGGACCGTACGCATCAACCTTCTTGCCCGACTTGCTGGTAACAAAGTGGCTGCCAGCAATGGCGTTCACAATCTGAGCGGACGGCGACGAGATCATGTTGCCAATCTGGTAGGTCAGGCCGGGGAAGGACGAGCGGTAGGCGGGCGGTGACAGCTCGTTGAGGTGGATGGGGATGACGCCCCAGGCGCCCTGGACAAAGAACTGCATGAAGAAGCCCGACGCCGACAGGCCGCGCTCGCCCTCGGGCAGGATCCAGGCCGGGATCAGCAGGCCGCTGAGGATGGCGGCCACGATGATGGTGCGGCGCCGCCCAAACCACTGCGAGATGTAGCCCAGGATCGTGCCGCCGACGCAGGCGCCCACCTTCATCAGGATGCTGGCGCGGCTGGCGCCCGAGTTGTCGAGCTCCTTTTGCGTGAGCATGAAGGTCGTGTACGAGTCCTGCGAGGTGTGGCTGTAGACTAAACGGGGCGGATATGTCAGCATGATTCAAGAGACATACAGACAAGTCAGGTCAAAAACTCACAGTTGAACCAGGTCATGAGGATGATGCAGTAGACACACATCTTCCACTCGTTGGCCAGCATCAGCTTGGTCTCGCGCCAGAAGGCGGTCGGGGTGGCGTGGGCCTTGCCAGCCTTGCGAGCTTCGAGGAACTGCTCCGACTCCGGGAAGAAAATCCGCAGGATGCCCACGCCGATGGACAGGCCGGCGCCGATCCAGAACACCGTCTTCCAGCTGCTGTCGCCGCCGCCGACGCCCAAGTTCGCGCACGCCGCAATGACATAGCCGAAGGCGTATCCCTGCTGCAGGATGCCCGACATCAGGCCCCTCGCGTCGGCCGGGCTGTTCTCAAGCGCCATGGCCATGGCGTTGCCGAACCTGTTCCGCTTTCTCCGTCAGCGTATACTCCAGAACTAAACAGTGTAAGTCAGCAGCAGCTTCGACAGGAAGCACTCACACTCCGCCCATAAACAACCCAAACAGCGCCCTGACCCCCAAAAACTCGCTAAACGTCCTCGCATAAATCGTCCCAATCTGCAACACCCCCAACACGATCATATTCAGCACCATCGGCCACTTCCTTCCCCACCGATCCCCGGCCAACCCAAACATCGCGGCCCCCACCGACCGCAACAGCAAAGTCAACGTAATCGCCGTCGACACATCCGTGATCGACGTGTGGTAATACTCCGACAGCTTGACCTGCTGGATGGACAAGGCATGGAAATCGTACGCGTCCGCCGTCCACGCGAGGAAACCGACCAGGAAGAACAACCAGTCGCGCGCCGACAGCTGCGCCAGCAGGCTGACCGGGTTGCGCAGCGGGACGGGGCGCGCCCACTCCGTGCTCGTCTCGCCGAGGGAATTGGTCACGACCACCCGCTGCTGGAAGGTGAACAGGTCGCGCCAGGACTGGCGTGCGGTGGCGAGGACGCCCTTGGCGATGGGGTCGGCCGGGTCGTGCGTTGATTCCATTGTCGCCGGGGGGAGGTGCGGAGGAGGAGGGTTGGGGGAGTGGATGGGATGGTGGTGGGGGGGTGTCCGACTGGAGGTGCGGCTGCAAGTGGGAGGGGGAGACACCTGGACCGACGGAGCGGTCTGTGAGCTGGGTGTTCTGTTATACCTGCTTACCGTGCGACAGGAAGGTCAGGCAGGTGTGGACGGCCGCGCGTAGGTGAGATGGCGGGGCCGGGGTGGATGATTGTACTCGGCTCTGGCTGGCAGCGGCGGGCTCGCCTTATAGCCGTGGATGGGCGGTGGTCGGTGGCAGCATGCGGGCGGGCAAGTGACGGGCAGACCGGGTGTGTCTCTGGTGCCGTGTAACGGCGTATCCAGGTGCCCTATCAGCTGCCGGCGCGAGGCTGCAGGCAGGGTGGTGCCGAGTTGCTGCTGTCACCTGCTGCTTGGCCGGGGTTCGTCTCGACTGCTGCTGCTACCCTGGCAGGGACCGGGGGTTGGAATCCTCAGTGTCTGCTGTGCGCCAACATTTTTCTGTGTCTGTTTTTCCCTTCTGGTACATACAAAAGGATTGTAGTGTGAGCCTCCGAACCGGTGGACAGCTTACACAGGGCAGCTTCGTTGGTAGCGTCTGGATGGGGCTTGTGACGAGGGGCCAATCCGGGGAACATCCCTGGCCGCGCCGCCCGGCAGCTGCAATTGACATGGCTAGGCCCCGCCGTTGGGGCTTGCCGGCGGCACTTGGCAATTGCTTGGGGTTGCTTGCTTGTCAGCCAAGAGGCGGGGAACGGGGACCACCGAGGCTCGCAAGAAGCATATTTTGCCGATCAGTGCCTCTTCGACGGGCTCTCGGCTTCGGCGAAATAGCACCGCAGGATCCACGATGACCGCCTCCACCATTTCTTCTTACGTTGCTCCGTGGTAGGAGCCAGATGACAAGATGTGCATTGACTCTGGTGATGGGACGGACACTCGCGATACAGGCTTCAAGGCACCGCGTTCCCGACATAAGCCGCAGTGGTGTAGGTACTATGCTCGAGACAAAGCTAGGGCGTGCAAGAGAGATCTGAGTGAGACACTGAGTTCCTGCCCTAATAGACTTGAGTGGTAGGTAAGCTCAGCACTAAGACATCCTGCCGGCCCCCCACTCCCTCTTTCCGTCCTACATATTTTGTAAACCTGGTGCATCGTCGGCCGAGATGCGGGGAAGAGGGGAAAGAGGGGAAAGGGGAGACCAGAGGGAAGCCGGCGAGGCTCGTTGCTTCATGAGAGACGCTGGAGACTGGAGGCTTACCGCACCGCATTGCCTCTCGAAACCGACCAGAGGCAAGGCAACGCGAGCGAACGCTCAGGAACAGGGGATGTTTCTTCGCGAAAACGACTGGTTCCCTCCACACGCTCCACTCGAGAAAAGACGCCAAAGAGCGGATGATGCAACTGCACGATCCCGGGGTCCCGTTGTCGCGCCCCGCGTGTTATCCTACCTTCCTAATCGGGAAGTGTACCGGCCCATCCCCCCAGCGCAGGCTCGCAGGGCCTTCCGTTGGTGGAGGAGCGGCTTCCACACCCGGCAAAGCATGCAGGACCGGCGCGTCGAGGTCGGCGAGCACGGGGAAGGTGGACGAGACGGCATCTTCCATGCTCTGCAAGAATGTTTATCCAAAAGGGACTGCGCCTGTGCTCTTCGCTCGGCCGGTTCCGGACATATGCGGACATGGTCGGCGGTGAAGCGGACTAAGGGAGTCCCCTCGGTGAGTGATCAAGGTAAAAGACGTCGAGGGTTTATGGACGGGCCAACCATCCATCGCTCCGAAGTGCGCGCCCGATGTTGTGTTACCAAGAGCATCCCAAGACTCGTGGTACGAGCCAGGCATGGAATAAGCTGCATGACGCCGTTGGGGTTGCAAGCAAATGGTGGGGTAAACAGAGCGTATTCAGCAGATCCAACCGCATGTCGCTTCCATGTTGCCCGCCAACCGCAGCTGGGGGCCATGTAGTCCTCAAACAGAACTAACAGGCCTGGATAGCTTTCGACGACACAGAGTGGCCGTAGACTGCGACCAGCCAGCGGGTACGTCCAGTTCTTTACATCTCAGCTGGCAGGCATAACCACCGTGTTATACGCATGATCTAATTAACCTCTACGTATGTACCACCCCCTAGGACTGGTTACTCCCCCTCCCTCTCCGCTCAGCCACTACCAATCACCAATATTCGGCAGCCTCCAGCCCGGCGTGCTCAAATCCAGCAACCGATCCAACAACGGCGTACCCAACCCCGTCACCGGATCCCACCCGGGCGTGGCATTCCAACTCGCATACGGCACCACCGGCGTCGGCAGATGCGAGTAGCTATCATTCCCCGTGCACCCGGTCGACCCACCATGCACAATATCCGTGAAACCCGCCCAACCAACCGTATACAACCACGGATTCAAAAATCCCAACGGCCGCAGCCCCTTCGCCAAGCGCGCATTATTCAACAGACTCACGAGCGACGCGAACAGCGGCGCGGACGCGCTCGTCCCCGAAACCAGCACGTCCTTGCCGCCCGAGAAGACGTGGTAGCGCACGCCCTGCGCCGACACGTCCGGGAAGCCGCGCCCGTGCGGGTTGTACAGCCCCGCCCAGCGGCCGTGCGGGAGCTGTGTGGCGAGGTAGGTGGACACGGCCAGCTCTTGGTAGGCCGGCCGCGGGAAGATGTCGGAGAAGCCGCCCGAGGAGAAGGACACCGCGGCTTCGGGGTTGACGTAGCGCGTCGCGCCGACGGAGGTTACGTAGGGGCAGGCGCTGAGGAATAACGAGTTAGAGGGAGACGATGAGGTGAAAGGGGGCGGTGGGGCTTACCCGGGGAAGGTCGGCAGGAAGCGGGTCGTGTTCTTGCCGTCGTTGGTCTGGCAGCCGGAGCCAACGCCGGAGCTGGAGTGCACGTGTCAGTCTCTTGTTGCGGTTACCGAGATGGCCGGATGGATGGATGGAATGGCTACTCACTCGCCCGAGGAGAAGATGACGGACACGCCGCGGGCGCCGAGCTGGCCGATCAGCTGGCAGACCTTCTCGGCGAAGGGGCGCGGCACCGACTGCTCGTCCTCGCCATAGGACGTCGACAGCGTCTGCGGCAGCTGCGAGTCGGGCAGCTTCAGCAGGTAAGTGAAGAAGTCGAGGTACGGCTCGTTGGACGACTCGTTGGCGTTCGGCTGGCTGTGGTGGCGCGGTGTTAGCGTACCCAGGCTCGAGGTTATTTACGACTCGCAGGGCAGGGTGCACTCACTCAAGATCAGGCACGAGCGGGCCGCGGCCGCCGGTGCTGTAGTAGTTGATGGGCGTCTTGTACGACATGGCCACGGCATACTGGATGTCCAGGTTCGCCTCGATGTCGTCTTGGGTGGCGTTGTTCTGGTTGTTCACGCCGCCATGCACAAGCACAGCCGTGAAGTTGCTCTCGGCGGCATACGGCGCATACGTGTGGGTGAAGAGCTCGAGCTGATCGTACTTGGCCCACTCCTCGAGGTAGCCGCTGACGCCGAACAGGCTGTGCTTGCTGGGGTCGGCCTGGTAGGAGCCGACCTTGTACAGGGCGCGCAGGCACTCCGGGGTGATGGTGGCGTTGCAGGCCGTCGCGTTGAGCGTCTGCGGCGGGATGGGCGCGGCCTTGGGCGGCGGCGGCGCCTTGTCGCGGTTGGTGTCCACCACCTCGAAGATCTGGCTGCGCTGCGGGCGCACCTGGCCGAACCGCACCACGGGCGCCACCATCTTGATGTGCTCGGCCAGCTCCTCGGGCACCGAGTACTTGAGCGCGCGCACGCGCGTCACGTCGGTGCCCTCGTGGCCCCAGACGCCAAAGTCGGCGTCCAGCAGGGCGTTGGCCTCGCGGACGGTCAACCGCACGTTGATCCACTCGCCGTCCTCCTCGACGCTGGCGATACCGGCGTCGCGCAGCCACGACACCACGGCCGAGGTGGACTCGGCGCGCGGCGCCATGAGAGCCGACAGCTCATCGCGCGACAGGTGCTGGCCGTACCGGGCATGGGACGGGTCCGAGATCTCGTACAGCGTGCGCTCAAACAGGGCCTCGCCGGGCTGGTGCAGGGCGATGCGCAGCTTCAGCGTGTGGTCGGGCGAGGCGTCTCCCTGGCGCGTCCAGCCGCGGGGCGTCACGGGCAGCGACTCGAGCACGGTCGAGCCGCACTGGCCGAGGGCCGCGAGCGCCGCCGCGAGGAGGAACTGCTGCAGCATCTTATGTGTGCAACCAACGGACAAAGAAGGGCTGGGGGTCGGGAGTCACGGACGGACGGACGGACGGACGGACGGACGGACGGACGACGGAGAGGGCCGAGTCCGGGTGCAGCAGCAGACTGAGGACAAAGCCGAGACATTCTCTCCCGGGGGGGACTTCTCCCTGGTTATACACGCTCACGATGGCCCGCGCGGAGCACCACATCGCGCAATGCAGGCATGCAGGCGTACCGGCGGGCAGGGATGCCGTTGGGAGTTAATCTGAGCTCCCGCCCTTCTCGCGTTTGTCAACTTCCTTTTCGGGCCCGGATCGCCCGTGTGTTTACCGGTTGGGCCCGGGCCCTGTTGGCGCCGCTTATAAGTCGAATTGGCCAATCCCAGGCCCGGCTCGCGTGAGCGGTTTATGCGGGGCAGATGCCGCGCAGAGTTGACTCAGGCTGGCTCGCTTGCTCAGAATGCCAAGCGGGACGAACGAAGCTTGTACTGACAGGGGCACCAAGGGAGCTCCTTTTGGGAGCTGCCGTGTTAGGAAGCTCGCCCTGATGGCGCAAGGCCGCTCACCTCCCCAATTGATCTCAGCGTTGATGTCCTTCACTCCGCCTCCAATGCACGCCGACGAACCCGGATACCCTATCTCCCAGCGCAGTGGCCACTGCAAGGAACCAGCATGCCCAATCCGCACGTTAGCGAGCCGAGAGCCTCGGCTGCTCCAGGCTTCCGTATCGTCTAGCCATTGTTTGTCTAGATTGCGCCATCCCGTTACCTTATACGGGGCACTTGGGCCGTGTTTATCAGCAGTTGTTCTGCTGTGTAAGGCGGGAAGTGTAGAGCTGAAGAGTACTGTGTATCGTGCTCGCTCAACGGAGATGGAGGGGACGGTGCCAGTGCACATGAGATAGAAGCGATAAGACCATACCCACTTTGCGGATGGAATCAAGCAAGCGAAAATACACACCTGGGGAGCAATCCCGCCATAGCAAACGATAAGGTAGTATCGCGACAGGTGCGGTGTTGCTGGTTGAGGTTGGCACCAGACTTGCGTGACGCTGTGTAGCCATGTCTAAGGGCAGGCCTAGGCGTTTGTTACCAATGTTCCGAAGTCTCACAACATTGAACTTCACCAAACTGTTCCATCTATCACTTCGCACCTGTCGATTTATCAAAGAATGACAGACGGGGAGGTGACTGGAGGTGCGTTTTGTCCTCTTTTGCCCCCCTTTTTGGGTGCGTTGTCACCACTCGGTACCTGGGTGCTTCTTAGCCGCCGATCAATTGCAGATGCAGTGCCAAGGAGCGGATGGTGATCAACATGGCATACTGAGACATTGAGAACTTTGTGTGTTCAGCTGGGCAAGGTGTGTTTCCAAGGCACCTGTAGCCGCGGAGGCTCCTTCGGTGAGACCGCAACCAGCAACCTCAGGCAAACTAATGTAATACAATCCTTTTGTGGTTCTTCTTACTACCTGGTACATATTTATATTTTGGTGGGTAGTAGCATCGCAAACAACACTGTGTGTTGGCGACGACGTGGCACGATAGCAGTAAGACGGACTCAAATAGTTATTGCATGTACACAAAGACATTACTGTCCCCTTCATACGTTTTTACTGAATGAGCACCGAGGATATCATGGAACCCGAATACTTCTAGCTCTTCCCTAGTTCTAGGTGCTCAGGGGTGTGCTGGCCTCCACCTTCTAGATAAGGTACCGTACATGTGCGGAATGCCCTTCGCCAGTGAGGGAATTTTCATTGTGTAAACCGCTGGCTCTGCGTTTTTAAACCAACTCAGGCCCGCTCCGGAAGTAGACTGTGTTTCCCAAGGTTTACCTCGTACAAGGCACATATAGCACTATTTGGATAGGTGACGACCGTAAGAAGGAACGCTGGTAGAAATGCGGTCCATTAGTCAATTTAGTCGAGCCTAGCTTGCTGCCTCTCAGTGGATGACCGCAGGCTAGCTTGCCACGTGCCCCAAATTCACAACAGATACCCTTCGCACTACTCCTGCACAGACAGGGCGCGTCTTTTACCACCAACTTCGCCGCTCGCCGGTGCCGATTATGTTCGTCCGCCGAGTAATGAGGAAGAGTCGTAGGACGACACGCTCTCGAGTATGCACTCGAGGAAGCTCGGCATTCAAGAGACCAGGGAGCACCAGTCTTGCTTGCGGACGGAGTGTAAGCTCTTTAGTCTTAGGTCGAGTTCTGGCTGGTCAGAGTCCGTTGCTCTGAGGAAACAGCTGGATCGATTACTACTGTGTACATGTCGAGCCCCCATCTCCTGCATCAGTCTAAAAATACACGCCGACCAAGTCGGCACTTGGGTGATCAGCGGTCAAAATGTCTACGAAGGACACCGGAACCGAGTGAGAAAACGGAGCTCGGTCGTGGCGGTAGATCCGGAAGCAAAGAGATTCACAAAAGAGACAGGCTGCTGGCGCTGGACGGAATAGCCGCGGTCATCTCCCAGTGGCTTGAGAGCCCATGTGGCATCCGTTGCGACATGTTTACGATGTTGGGCTCTTTGAAGTAGACATGTTTCATTAGTACTTCAACCGCGCTAGCTCCCCAACGTACAATGCAGACAGACAAACCGACAGACACGTGGCTTCCACCCCTTAGACAACCGCACGCGAGCATGCGGAAGACCAGCTCGGACCACGCGTAACTGTTGTATGTTGTTAACTACACCACCGAAGCGATCGAGGCGGCGGCGCTGGCAATGGACACACCGGGGCCTTGGAAGCGGCAGATATGGCCACGACGGTGAAGGCCTTTCGTGTCGATCTTGTCACGCCTGATGACGGCTTCGGTTGCCGTATTCGCGGTGCTGCCAAGCCTGGGGGGCCCATGGGCGGAGATCGAACACTCTGAGCCAATTTACGTTTCCACGTAGAGCCCCTCTGTCCTTCTGAAGTGCTACGCCATCTCCAAGAACGGGAGGCGTCATTCTCGGGATCCTGTGGTGATTGTGCCAGAGGAAGTAGTCGTCTATGTTGACGTGGACGCCGGTGAATTGCCCCGAACGCAACTGTGTCTCTTCGCCGGTTGGGTGGTTCTGGAAGGAGGATGACCATTTCGTCCGTGGTGGATGTGGGATGGTGCTGCTGCTGGTGAAGTGATTGAGATGGCCGGATGGGAGCGCCAGTCAGATTGCTCAGGAGGGTTGGGATGTACGAGATGAAGGTGTATCATGCCAATTCTTGCAGCAAGCACAGAGGAAAACGATTACCATCATATGAATTGGTTGTCACTTGGGGTCCTGTCTGTTCATTGAAGGTCCACGGAAGGAGAATGAAGCACCTTCGGCTCAAGAAGCAGAACTTCTGGGCACACAAGGTTCAAAACCAGGCTGCAGTGCGTGGCATCTCTGGCTAGCTTTTCGCTGGCAGGCATGACATGGGTATTGGGAGACGGGTAATGAGACGGCAGGTGAGCATCACTGTCCACGTTTTCGCGTCAGACGTCGGTGATCTGGTAGAATCACCGGACGTCATTGCGCGGATATAGAGATACTCAGCAGAGTGGTGTTCACGCTTAGGGCTTCAGCTTTTGATTCCAGCTCAATATCAACATGGCGGAAGATTGCTAACCCCCCCCAAAATGACCACCGCATGGGTGCCGCGTAGGAAGCACATACCCCAACCCTTCTGCAGAGGCGGAGGACTCACCAGTTCATCCACCCCCCACAGACTGCCTGCTGGACGATAGAAACCCAGCAACTTTTCAACAATCTTGGTGCGGCCTAGAAATCTGCTGTTAGTCCTGAAGACAAAGCCCAGCAATGCGTGAAGACAGGCTACAGTACCTTTGAAATCCAGGCCCCTTTCCTCCCACGTCCATATCGCGGAACTCCTAGCTCCACGAGCCCGAAGGGCATCACTTCCCTAGTCAAATGCGCCTGCCAATCCTACCGCAAACCCCTTAAGAGATGAGGTCGGCAACGTTCATGGGCATCTCGTCGATCTGAGTTGAGTAGTACACTGCCAGATGTTAGTGAAACACATCAAACTATGGGCAGGGCAAAGACACGTACGCTCAATATCGCGCAGAATGCGCACATCCTCGCTAGTAACGAAGTTGATGGCAACACCCTTGCGACCAAACCTGCCCGAGCGGCCGATGCGGTGGATGTAGTTCTCGCGGTTGCTCGGCAGGTCGTAGTTGATGACCAAGCTGACCTGCTGGACGTCGATACCGCGGGCCCACACATCAGTCGAGATCAGGACGCGGCTGTTGCCCTGCCGGAAGTCCTGCATGATGCTGTCGCGCTCCTTCTGGGGCATGTCGCCGTGCATGCTGCTGACCGTGAAGTTGGCGTCGCGCATCTTGTCCGTCAGCCAGTCGACCTTGCGCCGCGTGTTGCAGAAGATGACAGCCTGCGTGATGGTCAGGGTGTCGTAGAGGTCGCAGAGCGTGTCGAACTTCCAGTCCTCCTTCTCCACCGCGATGAAGTACTGCTTGAGGCCCTCGAGCGTCAGCTCGTCGCGCTTGACGAGGATGCGGACAGGGTCGGTCATGAACTTGGTCGTCATGTCGAGCACGTCGTAGGGCAGCGTGGCCGACACTACGACCACCTGCGTGGCGGGCGGCAGGTACCGGTAGACGTCGTAGATCTGCTCCCGGAAGCCCTGGTTCAGCAGCTCGTCGGCCTCGTCGAGCACGAGCATCTTGATGTGGCGCGTCCGCAGGTGGCGCCGGCGAATCATGTCGGCGACGCGGCCGGGCGTGCCCGAGACGATGTGCTGGCCGTAGTCGAGCTTCCGGATGTCCTCGCCCACGTTGGTGCCGCCGATGCAGGCGTGGCACTGCACGTTCATGTAGTCGCCCAGCGCCATCACCACGCTTTGGATCTGCGTCGCGAGTTCGCGCGTCGGCGAGAGCACAAGCGCCTGGGTCTCGCGCACGGCGGTGTCGATGACCTGGAGCATGCTGATGGAGAAAGTGGCGGTTTTACCCGTGCCGGACTGCGCCTGCGCGATAGTGTCGCGGCCCTTGCAGATCTGGACAATCGCTCGCGACTGGACGGCGGACGGCGACTCGTACCCGTACGCATAGATACCGCGCAAAAGGCTCTCTGGTGGGATGGCCGTCAGCTTCCTCCATCAGTGTGTCCTGGCAAGTGCGACGAACCCTTCAATGACATCGACTCAAAAGTCGGATGCACTGTCACCTCTTTCGAGGTGGAGAACTGAATCTTCTCATCGGCCTTGCGGTCAATACCAGCTCCGTCAGCCATTGTGACAGTCGGCGGCGATATTAGTTCTGTGTATTGGTTGTTGAATTCGGTTTAAGGCACCGCAGATCGAAGGGTTGCGCGTCTGAGCGAGGGTTGATCGAGGAGAGGGTTGATGGCGGCGAATTAAGCTTCGCAAGCGAAGTGGATCTGCAGTTTCGAGCGCGCCCCAATGGTGGCTCAACTTCGGCTGAATTATGCACTTGCCTGGGTTTGGGCGCGTCCCGAAGGCGAACTGAACGCCAAGCACTCAGAGCTTGAACTCAACGACGAGAACACAAGCCACAACGTCTCCCTGCCGACGCAGCAAAGTTTCGATTTCCAGCATTCGACACCTGGAACTTGCACGAAAATGTTGCTCGAAGACCAGCGCTACATCCATGAAGACCTCGAACGACTCGAGCAGGGCATCGCCGATCGCATGGGCGAGGAGCCCAAGCACGTGAGTTTAGGCCCCGACGTCTTTACGCACCTGCAGCAAAATGCTTACGCTTGAATCAGATTCGCGACCGTTTAAACAGGGACCACGAAGTTGCGCAGCTACTAGATCAGATCCAGCGCCAGTCAGCGGACCTCCTCCCGCTCTATGAAGACAAGGCCGGGCTTCGATCGAAGGAGATCCTCCAAATCAGCACGGGCGACCCATTCGACGAATTTTATCGCCAGGTTACCGGCGTCAGGGAACATCATGCGCGCTACCCCAATGAACAGGCCGAAAACTCGGAACAATGGTACCGGCCACAGAAGGGGGGCGACGACCAGCCTTTCATCGTCGACAGCATGTTTTCGGGCGAGGAGGCATATGGACGGTTTTTCGATTTGCACAGCTGTCACGAGTCGTATCTGAACCTTCCCAACGCCAAGCGAATCGGTTACATGCAGTATTTGGAGGTCTTCGATAACTTCCAGCCAGGCTATGGCGGAGTCAAGCGGGCAGACAAACTGACGGACCAGTACTTCAAGTACCTCGGCGAGTTGATGGAATACCTGGAGTCATTCATGCGGAGGACGCGCCCTCTGGAGAACATTGACGAGGTCCTTAGCGGCTGGCAACGAGAGTTTGAGACCGCGTGGGAAAAGGAGGAGGTTCAAGGATGGCAGAAGGAGAAGACGGCCAAAACGAACGCGCCGGAGCGGACACTGAGCACGGCCGAGGCCGTGTGGTGCGAGGCCTGCGAGAAGGAGTTCAAGAACCAGAACGTCTACAACGGCCATCTTAACGGTCGGAAACACATCAAGGCGGCAGAGCTGCTTGCGCAACGAGAGGACACGCCCGACGGCGCCAACACGAACGGCACACATCTCACATCAGCACACCACCTCAAGGAGCGAGCCGTCGCTGAGCGCGAGTTCCGCGTCAAGAAGCTGACAGGCGCGATGAACATCGAGAAGGACGACACGCGCGTGAACGTGGAGCGGCGGCAGGGCATGACGGAGCGGGAGCGGCAGCAGGAGCTGGAGAACCTGTACAACCTGACGGCCAGCAGGCAAAACCAGGGCGGCGAGGGCGAGGAGGAGGAGGACGGCGACGACAAGCTGTACAACCCGCTCAAGCTGCCGCTCGCGTGGGACGGCAAGCCGATCCCCTTCTGGCTGTACCGGCTGCACGGGCTGGGGCAAGAGTTCCCCTGCGAGATTTGCGGCAACTTTGTGTATCGCGGCCGGCGCGCCTTCGACAAGCACTTCAACGAGACCAACCACATCACCAACCTCAAGCGGCTGGGCATCACCGACACGTATCTGTTTCGCGACATCACGTCTATAACGGAGGCGGTGCGGCTGTGGGACAAGATCCAGCGGGACCAGAACAGGGGCCAGATTGATGATGGGGCCGTGGTGCAGATGGAGGATGCTGAGGGCAATGTCATGCCCGAGAAGGTCTATCTCGATCTGCAGAAGCAGGGTCTGTTGTGAGGATTGGCGGTGTCGTGGGTCAAGGATGTACTTTTAGATTGTGCTAGCAGGTAGCAGGTGTAGATACGCGTAATACCCAGCAGCGAGTTCAATGTTGAGGATGGATGTGTTGCTGCGGCTCCCTCAAGTGTCGATGTCCACGATTGATGACGAGGGCCCACTCTTTTCGTCAAGAAAGTGGGACACGGCAGGTCACCCCAGGCACCGAAAACGCACCTCAATCTGTAGTTCAAGTAAACAACGCCATCATTTCTGAGCTTACACTGCAGCCGACAACCAACAGCGGAGTTACTCATGTCCTGTAGCTCACCGCAAACCGACTATCGAATGGATCGCTCGCACTATCCACCGTAACACGCCACGCGTCACAGCAGTAACAAACACAACCAGCTCCAACCACAAACACACTCCCCCTCCCAACCAGACGTCAACCATGCCGGTCAAAAGCAAGCCCATCCCGGCCCTATACACAGTCTACATCCTGCGCTCCACCGTCCGCCACGCCTCCCTCTACATCGGCTCCACCCCCAACCCGCCGCGCCGCCTCAGCCAGCATAACGGCCTCGTCCCCGGCGGCGCGGCCCGTACCTCGCGCGGCAACCTGCGGCCCTGGGAAATGGTCGGCCTGGTGTCCGGCTTCCCCAGCGCCACGGCGGCACTCAAGTTCGAGTGGGCGCTTACGAATCCGCACATCTCGGTGCATATCCCGGCTGGCGCGCGCCTGAGCGTTGCCACGCAGACGAAGCGCAACGGCCAGCCGCGCCGCCCGACGCGGAGCCTGGCGTCGGTGGTGAGTAATTTGCATCTGTTGCTGCGCGTGCCGAGTTTTGGGCGCTGGCCGCTGAGGGTGCATTTCTTTGATCGGGGGGTGTGGTCGGCGTGGGAGAGGTGGTGTGAGGCGACGGCGGAGGGGTTGAGGGATGGTTTGGGGGTCGTGACGGATTTTGGGGAAAGGGGTGTGCGTGGTAGTGGTGGAGGTGGTGGTGAAGGGGAGGAGGGGAGGGTCACGGTTGAGGGGAAGGAGCAGGGCGAGAGGACAGAGGGCGGCGAGAGGGTTGTGGTGGATGAGGATCAGGCGCCTCGCTGGGGGATCCACGCGCTTCCGCTGGACTACGAGCCGATGAAGGAGTATGTGGCGAAGGGACAGGAGATCTTTGAGTTTGAGCGCCAGGGACGGTGTGTTGTCTGCGATGAGGATATGGCGTCGGGAGAGGGCCTGCACGCACTCTGCACGAATGGTGGCTGTGATGGGGTGGGGCATCTGTCGTGTTGGAGTCGGCATCTGCTTGGAGATGGGGATGCGGACAGCATCCTGCCTCTTCAGGGGGCATGTCCGAAGTGCAAGGGCGAGGTGCACTGGGGTGAAATGATGAAGGAGCTCACGTTGCGAACTAAGGGGTCAAAGGAGGTAGAGAAGCTGCTCAAGCGCAAGCGTCGGCGTGCAACCAAGAAGGCGACGAAGGCTTGATTCAGCGTCTCGTGCTGGTGGGAATTGTACTTCTGGATGGGGTTCTGGTTGGGCTTCAGCGAGGCGTTTCTGGGGTTTCGGGGGACTTGCATGCCGAGACAACGACAGGCTGATTTATGAGAACATGAGCATCATTCGCTATGTTATCAATTGTTGACATCGATAGTAGAGGAGTTTGCATTATTCTCCGATTTCCCTGTGTACTTTGTACCTGGCCTCCTGCAGAGCGGGTATCTCGGATCGAGATCCGCCGGCTCGGGTCGCAGCAGGGCGAACAGCTGCCCCCTGGCGCTCTCCCAACGTCAAGTCAACCATGATTGGCCGTGCAACCGATTCGAGCTGACAAGGGCCCTGTCGATATCAAATCTGGACACCGAAACGACCATCCTTCCTTCAGGTTCTGGACTCCAGCGCTATCATGTACTGCGTACTATGTAGGCTTGCAAAAAACCAACTCACCGCGTTGTCTTGTGCATCATTTGGCATCCGTATTTCCCCTCATCACCTACGTGCTGCAGCTGGACGCATTGGTGCGCGGGAAACATTCGCTTGCTGACCACCATTGTTCCTCGCTGCACGTGCGCACCCTCGATGTAGCAACGTCTGACAACAACCCCGTTGTTTCTATTCGAAGCCGTGTGTTGCGTCGGATTTTGGGGCGGAGATCTTCGCAGGCGCCAACAGCAAGCCAGCCATCTTCCCCCCTTGCCTACATTCGGATGACATGCACGCCATTTGCGCCCGCATCCAGCACCGTCCGTTATCCCTGCGGTGTGATTTCTTTGTGTCCTGCACGCAAGCGCAAAGGCCACCCCTCCCCTCCCTTCTTCACCCCCTCAGAATTGGATGGTGCCAACTTGCATCTGCATCTCACTTCCCTCTCTTTTTCTGTCGCTTTGCATCATGGTGCTGGAAGTCATGCTTCCAAGCAGTGCAACCGACAGAAAGTCTCCCGATTAATATTGCTGACTATGGCTGGTGAGCTCCTCACTCAGGACCTAGCATCACGACGCTGCAATGTTGCAGTTGTGTTTCCCGTAGGCTCGTACTCTGGTGTCGTAGTATTCTGGAGACAAGGCTGGCACGCGAGGCACGACGTTCTCAGGTCAGAGGTCAGGCGTCGGTGCAACCAAAGACCCCCCCCCCCGCTGACCCACTCCCTTGTCCGGGAGCATGGAAAGTACATCTGTACCTCTGCATTGCGCGCCTTCCCAAAATCGTCCCGACCATTGTCGCAGTGGCCGCCTTTCCTCTGCCGTCTCCGGGCGGTCCCATTGCCCCATGTTCCATTCATTGCTGGCATCCCACGCACCCGCATTCCCATTCCCATCTCCGTGCGCCGCCCAATTCTTTCCACGTTCCCGCTTCTCACACCACTTGTCGGAAACAAACCCGACTCCACCTCGACGGCCAAATTGGTCTCCTCTGTCTTGATCCGTTACGATTACGAAGTACCTCCCACTTTTACAAGCACAACGGCGAACTTCGGCCAGGGCTTGGCGTGTTGGTGGCTCCTCGCGATCCCTACCTAATAGCTCGAGTTTGTCCGGTGTCTGCGTGCACGATCGCTCGTCTGTGCTTGTCGGGGAGGGAGAGAGTCACTCAATGATTTCGTTGGTCTGTGGTGTTTCCTCATAGGCAAGTATTCCATCCCGCTGTTTTTCGTTTCGGTCATGGACACCTTGGCATGTTGAGGCGGGCGCTGGGTCCCTTGCTCGAGCCTGTGTGGACCGCATGATCTAATGCTGCTCGCACACCCTCTGCAGACTCTCCCTTTATGATGCGCCCGACACGCGTTTGACCCGTTCTCCGGCTACTCTCCCTCATCACAACCGATCCGAGACCGCGCACCTCACCGAAGCCACCATCGCGATCGGAGTTCACCGGCGCAATCGCCTGCGAGCATGGTCTCGGCCCCTAGCGTGGGGGGCTCGATTGCCAATGCAAACATGAAAGGCTCGCCGGCCACTGTTCCGCCCGCAATGGCCAGCGGCAGCGGCAAGCAGAAAGCGGCACACATGGGCTCAAACGGCGGTGCGGCTACGAAGCCGCCGAGCCCCTTCAGCTCACTGACCAGCCCGCCGCTCGATCTCTCCTCGGTCGAGCGACGCGGTCAGCCTACGGCGTGTCCGGAACCTGTCACGAAGAAGAGCCGCCCTCACGGCCTGCAAGAAGCGCCCACATACCGTCCGACTGAGGAGGAGTGGAAGGAGCCGTTCGAGTACATTCGGAAGATCTCCGCGGAGGCACAGAAATATGGCATGTGCAAGATTATCCCGCCGGAGTCGTGGAATCCCGACTTTGCTATTGATACAGAGGTGAGAGATGGGAGCTGAGCATTTGGATGCTCGGGGTCGCTATCGTCGTCGCGCATGCTGCAGTTACTGACCCCAGCTGGCAGAGGTTCCATTTTCGAACGCGCAAACAAGAGCTGAACTCTGTTGAAGGCAGTAAGCTTACCTCTCCCCTCTTCTGGCCCTAGTCGCCACTGTCTTGTGAATGTGCTGCTAACAAAGCAATTTCTTAGGCACGCGCGCGAACCTATCCTACCTCGATGCCCTCGCAAAATTTCACAAGCAACAAGGGACAAATCTCACACGATGGCCCTATGTCGACAAGAAGCCGCTCGATCTGTACCGTCTGAAGAAGGCCGTCGAGGCACGAGGCGGCTTTGAGAAGGTCTGCAAGTTGAAAAAATGGGCTGAGATCGGTCGTGATCTGGGCTACAGCGGCAAGATCATGTCCTCCTTATCGACGTCCTTGAAGAACTCATATTCCAAGTGGCTGTGCCCCTACGAGGAGTATCTACGGATTGCGAAGCCTGGCGTGCACCAGCAGCTCGAACTCGAGTACGGCGGGCCCTTGACACCCAGCCCTGCCCCGAGCCCGATGAAGCGGTCCAACGTGCCCACGCCTGCGAGCTTGCGTGCCGATTCGCCCGCGCGGCATGCGACGGATGCGCTCCAGGAATCCATGAACGGCCACGCGAAGGACTCAGAGCGAGAAGTCTCAATGTCGAATACGCCTGCTTCCGGCACACCTCAGGCTGCGTCTGGCTTCACGGCGATCAATTCCAGTGGCTTTACCGCCGTCAACTCGGGCTTCACGAGTGTTAACCGGCCGGTGGTTGCGGCTTCCGATGGGAAAGGTATTGCTACGCCTACCAAGATCAACGGCACACCAGCAACGTCCAGCAAGAACACGCCTGAGTGTCGGTTGCCGGCTCTGGGTCCTGCGAGTCTCAAGCGCCAGGCGAGTTGCGAGAGCTTGGATTCCGCTAAGAAAGACTCGGGCGACAAGGACGATGCGGACGCTGGGAGCCGTCGAAGCAAGCGCCTCAAGAAGGGTGAGTTGCTGCCCACAAACACGAACTGGCCTTTGCGTGCCTCCGTCGCGCTGCGTCCACGTTTTCCAGCGACACCTTCAATAGTCTTTGGCTTCAAGTGCTAATATGGGTTCGCTTAGATACGGTGCCCACCGTGGCTGGTTCTCACATGTCGCTCTTCCGCTCAGCCGCGCCGAGGTTACTTCGGGACGAAGCTGCGGCGCCAGGCGAGGTATGCCAACTCCCCATAATGCACAACCGCCAATATTGACCTGACAACAGCGATGCGAGCAATGCGGCAAAGGGAAAGAGGAGGGTACCTTCATTATTCTCTGCGAGTCGTGCGACCATAGTTATCACGGTACCTGTCTCGACCCGCCACTCAAGGTCAAGCCGGAAACCGAGTGGAACTGTCCGCGCTGCTTGGTCGGCGACGGCCAGTTCGGGTTTGAGGAAGGCGGATTGTACTCGCTGAAGCAGTTCCAGGAGAAGGCCGCCGATTTCAAGCAGGGCTACTTCGCCGACAAGATGCCCTTCGACCCCGTCCTCAATTGCCATCGTCCTGTCACCGAGGACGACGTGGAACACGAATTCTGGCGTTTGGTGGCGGACTTGGAGGAGACTGTGGAGGTGGAGTATGGCGCCGATATCCACTGCACCACCCACGGCTCCGGCTTTCCCACGATTGAGAAGCACCCCGACAATCCATATTCGACCGATCCGTGGAACTTGAATTTGCTCCCGCTGCATCCGGAAAGCTTGTTTAGGCACATCAAGTCGGATATTTCGGGCATGACGGTCCCATGGGTGTACGTTGGCATGACCTTTTCGACGTTTTGCTGGCACAACGAGGACCACTACGCGTACTCGGCGAACTACCAGCACTTCGGCGCCACCAAGACCTGGTACGGAATTCCGGGCACGGATGCGCTGAAGTTCGAGGCAGCCATGCGGGAGGCTGTGCCTGAGCTGTTCGAGACGCAGCCGGATCTCTTGTTTCAATTGGTCACTCTTCTTACCCCCGAGCAGCTGAAGAAGGCGGGCGTGCGGGTTTTCGCGCTGGACCAGCGTGCGGGACAATTTGTCATCACGTTCCCACAGGCATACCACGCCGGCTTCAACCACGGCTTCAACTTCAATGAGGCGGTCAACTTTGCGCCCAGCGACTGGGAGCCATATGGTTTGGCGGGGGTCGAAAGACTCCAGCAATTCCGGCGGCAACCATGCTTTTCGCACGACGAGCTGCTGTGGACCGCGGCCGAGGGCGTGACGAGCGGCGGTCTGACCATACAAACAGCCAAATGGCTCGCTCCCGCGCTGGACGCGATCCACAAGCGTGAGCTCGCGCAGAGGGAGGAGTTTGTTGGGAAGCACGACTTCATCGTTAAGCGCCTATTTGATGCCAAGCACCCACCACAACACCACCGCTGCGTGCTGCATGGCGAAGGCGACGACGAGTGCCCGATCGCCTTCACGGTGGACGACGCCGATGTTCCGGAAGAGGAGTATGGGTGCTTCTACTGCAAAGCATTCACCTATCTCTCCAGGTTCATCTGTCTCAAGACGGGCAAGGTTTTGTGCCTGCTGCACGCCGGGAGCCATCCGTGTTGCGATCTCCCGGAGTCGGACCGCTATCTTGGAAAGGAGCACGCGCTGTATTACCGCAAGTCGGACGAGGTCATCGCCACCACGTCGAAGAAGGTCGCAGACAAGGCGCATGTTCCCGAGGCGTGGGAAGAGAAGTATGAGAAGCTTCTCGATGAGGACGCCATACCGTCCCTGAAGGCTTTGCGGACTCTCCTCAGCGAAGGCGAAAAGATACCATACGAGCTGCCGTCCTTGCCAGTGCTTAAGGCTTTTGTCGAGCGCTGTAATCATTGGGTCGAGGAAGCGACCAACTACACGGTCCGGAAGCAGCAGAACCGCCGCAAAAATGAGAAGCTCTGGCAGGCAACGGGGGCGCGCAAGTCTGTGGGAAATGCACAGCATGAGCAGAAGGAGCGCGAGATGCGGAATGTGGCGAATATTTATCGGCTTCTCAACGAGGCCAAGCAAATCGGGTTCGACAGCCCCGAGATTCTGCAGCTGCAGGAGCGTGCCGATGCCATCAAGGCCTTCCAGGAGGATGCTCGACAGCTTCTCAGCAACCGCCAGGCGCATTTGATCGGCCCGGTTGAGAAGCTCTTGGAGGAAGGCCAGGGCTTCAATGTGGACATACCGGAGCTCGAGGAGTTGTCCCGGCTCCTGGAGCAGCTCCAGTGGAATGAGAAGGCGAGCAGCAGTCGCAACACGTCGATGACGCTGCAAAATGTCCGGGATCTCATCGACGAGGGTCGGCGGCTTAATGTGCCGCCGTACAACGACCATCTCGTCTTCTACATCGATCAACTGTCGGCTGGCCACATGTGGGACAAGAAGGTGCAGGAGCTGATCAACGCCGACTCCATCCACTACCCCCAGCTTCAGACGCTGGCCGACCAGGTGCAAACCAACAACTGGCCGGTCTCCCCGGAGACGATGGCTGCGGTGGACCAGATCCTCCACAAGCAGCGCGAGGCACATCGGCAGATTGTGGACTTGAACGAGCGTTCCCAGCACCCCGACTACAAGAAGCGGCCCAAGTACGGCGAGGTTGCTGAAGTCATGAAGAAGATCGAAGAGCTCCAGGCCAAGCCCACAGGGACGCACGAGCTTGAGAAGGAGCAGAAGCGGCACGAAGACTGGATGCGCAAGGGCAAGAAGCTTTTCGGCAAGACGAACGCCCCGCTGCATATCCTCAAGAGCCATATGGACTACGTGTACGACCGCAACCTGGACTGTTTTGATATTGTCCATGACAAACCTCGGCTGCCGGCGGAGCCCGCATCCCGCGAGCCGAGCCCGGAGAAGGACAAGGTCCACCGCTGGGAAGATCCCAAGTTCCGGGAGGTCTTCTGTATCTGCCGGCGCACTGAGGCCGGGATGATGATCGAGTGCGAACTGTGCCATGAGTGGTATCACGGCAAGTGCCTCAAAATCGCTCGCGGCAAGGTCAAGGAAGACGACAAGTACACATGTCCGATCTGCGACTGGCGGGTGAAGATCCCGCGCGACGCGGCTCGGCCAAAGCTGGAGGATCTTCTCGCTTGGCAGGAGGAGGTTCCCAACCTGCCTTTCCAGCCGGAAGAGGAGGAGGTGTTGAAGAAGATTATCGACAACGCGACCGACTTCCGCAACCACATCGCCTCCTACTGCAACCCGATCCTCGCGACGGCCTCCGAGGCAGAGACGCAGCGCTTCTACCTCCGCAAGATCGAGGGCGCCGAGATCCTCCTCGCGTACGAGACCAACTTCTTCCGGCAGGAGCTGCACAAGTGGGCACCCGTCGCTCCCGAACCGCCCCCGGTCCTCGAGGTGTCCAAGAGCACGCGCAAGCCGCGCCCAACCAAGTTGCAGAAGATGCTCGCCCACTACGGCGTCGACGACCCGGACGACCTGCCCGAGAGCGTCAAGGGCAAGGCCAACAGCCTCAAGCGCAAAGCCCTCAACGCCGAGGCCGCCGCCCAAGCCGCCGCCTCGGCCCCGGGCTCCATCGTCCTCGTTCCCAGCCCGGGCTACGGCCCGGCCCCGCCCCACCACACCTTCTTCGCCTCCACCTCCTCCTCGCGCAATCTCTCCGCCTCCCAGCCACCAACCCCGGGCCTCCTCCCGTCGTCTTCCTCCTCGTCAAACCACCCCCTCGGAAGCGGCGGCGTGCCCCGCCCGTCCAGCGCCACCGACGGCTCATCGTCCTCCCACGGCGGCGGACAGCGCCCGGGCTCGGGCTCGCTGCTCCGCGGCGGCGGCGCGGCGTCGGACGCGATGGACCTTGATTCCACCGCCTCCCACCACACGTCACTCTTCCTGCGCGGCGGCGCGGGTGGCGCTGGACCAGCGGGCCCGCAGCTGGTCGGGCCCGGCGAGACGACGCACGAGCTCGAGGAGCGGCTGCTGCGCGGCGCGCTGGACGATGATGAGCTCAATGCGCACCTGGCGACGGATGCGGGGCGGGCGAGGGTGTTGGAGATTCTGGGAAGGACGGAGACGGGCCGGAGGAGGGCGGAGGAAGTGTTTGGGGGAGGGGTTTGGGGTGAGCATCGGCGAGGTGGTGGTGGTGGGGGTGGGGGTGCGAAGGATCATGATCCGATTGGGATTGGGGTCGGGAATGACGGGGATGATAGCATGTTTGTGGATTTGGTGAATCAGGATGATGAGGATGGGGTTGTGGGTGGGAGTGGTGCGGATGCGGGTGGGGAGAAGAAGGGGGAGGTTGGTGGTGGTGGTGGTGGTGTTGGTGGTGGCGGTGGGGAGCATCAGGCGCATCAGCATCATCATCAGCATTCGTCGGGCGCGGCGGAGATTTTGGAGGAGGATAGGGGCGAGGCCGCGTCGTGGATGGATGCGAGGAAGGACTCCTAGGGGGGTTGGCCTTGGTACGTGCATGCCAGGCTTTGACCTTTGATTTGCGGTGGTATGGTGTTGGGATGCGGGTGGAGGTGGTGTCTCAAGGCGTACGGCTTGGCGTTAGTCTTGTGTTTGTTGTATTGGGGGTTTCTGGCGTTCGGTACTACCGTCGCGTTTGCCCCCGCCGCCACCGCCGCCGCAACTGCTGCGGCTACTACGACTACAACATCGAAGGGGCGTGGAGAGGCATTCCGCGCCTTCTCATCTCACAGAAGGTCTGGACGAACACGTCAGCATTGGGTTGTACACTACTCTGTACATATTACGGCTGCTATCGGCGCTCGGACAGCGCGGCTGCGGTTGGTTGGCTCGTGGAGGGGTCAGTGCATGGGAAAGGCCTTGGTGGACGGCGGAGGTGCCGACCAACGTGATCGCCTTGTCATCTCAGTGCTATTTGCATTAGACATATGCGGATGGAGAGGTCAGAGTTATGGGAGTGGCTTGTCGGGAACTTGGGTCTATGGCATTTGCGGAGAGTTTACTACCTCGGTTAAACATTCATTCTGATGTGGCGGCGGTACGATCCCGAACGCGGTGGTGAATCCTCCAATGTAACGTTGGTGTTTTGTAACTGTGCACGTAGGTTCCGGGTTTTGTTCTTCAGTTGCCGGTAGTTACTAATATTGCTAACGCAGATGGGTGCTGCCGTTTGAAGTTTGGAGTTTGGAGTTTGGGTGCATGGAGAGCTGTGCCTCTGGTGTGCCCTGAAATGTATCAAATATGCTGTGCCGTCACGACAACTCATCTACATCCAGTACCCCTAATGCATGCTTTCTTTTGCTTCGCCGCTTTCCTTCTGCTGTATGCCTCCAGCCTCCCCTTTCCACTCTGAGTCTCACGTTCACTCTACATAGCGGCCTAACCCCATCTTTTCTTATTCGCTAGACATGTCCTATGTCTTACACGCAGTGTGACGACGGTTTAGCCCGGCAAATCCTTGGTGATCCTGAAGATCATGGACTTTGCTGTGCCTTGACCACTCCGTACATGGTAGAGTCAGTTGGTGCCGTGACTCCGGTTGGACTCGATGCCAGTGGCATCCATCCTTAACGACGGTGTCTGACAAAACCTTACGCGAGTACTCCCTTGTAGGCGGATTTGGTTGATGAGTGCTGTCTGACGGCAAACATGGAGGTGATTGCCATGTTGCAGGATCCCTGTCTGCTTGATGAACCAAGGGCAAGTTGGCGGGCAAGGCAATGCATGCCAGAAGGGCAGATCTCTCGGCGCTTTTCTGAACTCGCGCGGGGGAGAATGCGACCTTCCTTCCACATGATCCATGTCAGACCTCCCTGTGATGTTGGGATCCCCAGCGGGTGGTCAACGGCTCAACGTGGCACCGATATGGATTGTGCACGACTCGCTCATCAGGGCCTGGACAGACACCGAGCACCCATCAGTCCAGCACGAGGTCTGATGAACGGTTTTTCTAGTTGATCTGCAAGCTCGTCCCTGTCGCGCATGACCGCGACTGAGCGCGATCAACGAGACATTTGGAGACGATATGCTTATGCACCAACAGCAACGATCGCTCGGCAATCAGCCAAAAGTCGGGCGTGATCGACGGGCCGGGTATCCCAGGGACGTCCAGTTGCCGAGCTTGAGCAGAAGAGGGAGGGGTGGATCTGGCGCCAGTGCTCTTGGCAACGCTGATAGTGCCTTTTGACTTCCTTCCTCGGATGAGGAGCTTGTGCAATTGTGCAAAGGCAAGCACTGCAGCTTGTATTCGGTGGTCTTGCAAGGTACAACGAGCGATTCAAGAGCACTTAGGTGCTTGGGTATGCGTGATGACGACGGCCTGGACGACGAGCGAGCCTGCCGAGAAAAAGATCGGGACCAACAAATTCCCGTCGCAGGCTTGACAGGGACGACCAGGAGCAACCAGACCGGTGGGTTTATCGCGCGGTTTTCCCGGCGCTAGCGTTCTCTAGCGCGATGCCCAAGATGGAGATTCCAGAGGCCCTGTACAGCTGCAACTGGCTGGTTCGCCTGGGAGAGTCAGCCCAATACCAGACGGCGCCAGGCGGTCGGCGCCTGGACCATCGTCGCCCATCCAATGACTGGGAAAGCGGGAAGCCGCGTTTAAATGGTGATCCGACGGTCAGTTTCCCCGGACGCCAGCGCTCTCCCGTCCCCTTTGAAGACGGGACGGGAGCGCTGTTGTACAACCGCCGCCATCAATGGTCACTGCTCCCTTGATGATGGAAGTGGGCGCGGATAACCCCCGATGCGCTTGTCCCTGGAAGGCAGCTCTGGCGGACGCGACTCCCAAAAACAGCGCACACCGACGGGAAGCTCTTCCGCCAAACCCTGGTCACCGACGGACAAGAACAGACGGAACGCATCGCCAGTCCCACCCGGCATGACACTCTGGAAGGATTTCAATCAATATTGGATGCTCCAAGATGGTGGGTTGAGGTTGCGCTGCAACGGGGCCTCTGACGGCCTGTACCTGCAGGACCACGTTGTGGCCCCCCCCCTGTTGTGTCTTTTCTGGGAAGCTCCAACTGGAACGCGTCCCGGCGATGGCCTGCAGGGATGCATCGCTTGTCCCGCGCCACGGGCAGGAACCGCTGCTGTATGGTGTCGCTAATCGTCGCCTCCACGCAAGTCCGGAATAGTTGGCAGCTAGTGCGCCTTCGGTGCTCTTCGAGAATACCAGGCCACGGCGGCTCCGAAGCGCAGTTGCAGCAGCAAGAATTGGGACGGGCAGTGCCTGGTAGAAGTCATAAAATGCAGACGGGATGCACGCCGGCGACATAAGTGTATAGATTCTGATAAGAATCGCGGCGCCTCAGCGTTAGGTACAGCGGCGTGAGCGGTACACTCGAAGACCTCGAAGATCTCCGACTCTGGATCGGCCGGGCGTCCGCGATCAGCCCACCCCTCGTTCGATTGGGATTAGAGTTTTTGATCAACGCGGACCATTGGCCGCGCCCTCACAGCACTGGTATACTGCATAACCGTATGAGCGCGGCGCGGTATCGAGATCACTGTGTACCTTCAAGTTCCAGACACAACGCCCGGCAGTTGGAGGTGGTCGATCCACTGCACAGGGCAGCAACACGCAACCTGGGATCCGTTTAGTGCACTGCAAGCCAAGCTTGGACACAACTCGCGATTTTGTCGACTTGTTGGTACCGAGTACCAATGCTGTGTATGCACGCGCTCTCTTTACCTTCCATCTGCCACCAACACGCCATGCGCTTTCATGGGGCATCCAGGCGGGTGCATATCCCCTCCAATTTCCCGTCTCATGCACCAAGTTGGCGCTGCTCAGACGAGCCAGACCTGGGAGGCAGGTCCGGATGGCAGCGAGAGGAGGAGACGGGGAGACCCTGGCGCAACCCCACCATGCCCCTCCTCATCCCGCCGAAGCTTCACCTGGCCCTCCTGGCGCTTCTTGGCTGTTTCCCCTGTCCGCCCATGGATGTGTGCCCAGCGGCAATCCAATGTTCCCTCGTCTCCGCCCTCCACCCTCCCACCCGGCCAGCGACAAACAAATGCCAGCTCTTTTGCGTGTACTGACCCCTGCGGTAGAATTGGCCTCGGTTCCATTCCTCACGATCGATGCGCCTGCTCTCCAGGCCACAAAACAAGCGACTACCCGCAGCAGGATCGACCCTACCTGATCTCGTCCGTCACTTCACCACCGCCACCATCCCAAGACCAACCACGGCTCTCTCCTGCACCGCCAACGCAGACCAGCGCCAAACCCACACCGATCTGCTGGTCTCCTGAGCAAGCCTACTGCTCTGCAACAGTCGAGCTTAAACCGCGGTCACCCAATCGCAACCTGGGCCGAGGGTTACCCCACTGAGTCACGAGCGCAGGTGCAGGTCTAAGTCCAGTCCAGTTCCAGTTCCGCTGTCGAATCCGGACCCGGCCGCCTGCAGAGAGCAGAGTGCAGACCAGAACCGCCCGCCACTGGCCGGTTGCGCCCGCCGACAGATCGATTAAGCCGAGCAGACGTACGTCCACGCCCAACCGGACGTCACGCCGCAACCCAGAGCGACCGGGATCCGATAACCCGACCCGACCCCGACATGGGTTTGTTTTCCAGGAGGGACAGGGCGCCCAAGGCGCCCAACGACCAGCAGCCGCAACCCTCTCTTTCGGGCTCGCAGTCCAAGTCGTCGCTCGCCTCGGGCTCCTCCAGCATCATCGCGCCCATCAACACCAGCGCCACCACCCGCATCATGCACCGCACCTCGGCCGGCACCACCAGCACCGGCGGCCCGGGCACCCCGCTGACCCCCTTCTCGCCGGGCCCGCTCCCGCTCCCCAGCATCGCCATGCCGCGCCCGCCAGACCCCCAGCTCGACCCGGCCGGCTACCTGCGCAGCCTGGGCGCCGTCCGCGAGCGCTGCCGCATTGTGACTGAGCGCGCCCGCAAGAACGACCTGCTGCATTTCGATGTCGACATGGCCAAGTTCCCGGACGTCGTGTCGTTTGTTGCCAACATCATCAAGGTTAGTCAGTCAGTGCTTGCTGCGTTGCCGAGCGAGGGTTTAGTTTGTGTTGATGAAGCCCGGTGGTGTGGTGAATGCTTGCGCCTCGCTTGCTTGACGCAAACAAACCCCCACTTTTGGGAACCCCTTCTTTCCCCCTGCCGTCGTTGCGCCCGAAATCAGCTGAAACAAGACCACCTCACTAACCCCGGAAACTACCGCTGCAGCGAGACTACGATGCGCCCTTCACGAGCATCCCGCCGCACGGCCGGTACCAGCACTTCGGCGTCGGCGGCCGCGACCGCATCGCCCACCTGCTGGCGACGTGGCCCGAGGACGTCGACAACACGGAGAAGTGCAAGCGCATGCTCGACCTATTCCTGGTCAGCGTGCTGCTGGACGCAGGCGCCGGGACGGAGTGGAGCTACAAGAGCGCCGAGAACGGGCGCGTCTACCGCCGGTCGGAGGGCATTGCCGTCGCGACGCTGGATATGTTCAAGACTGTAAGGTCACCGCGGCCGCTCATCGGCAATCTGTGTGTTTCAGATGCTAACGCCCACCGCAGGGGCTCTTCTCCGGCAACAAAGCCAACAAGTACCAGGTCGACAAGGACGGCCTGCGTCAGCTGACGGTGGATGCCCTCGCCCAGGGGCTGCAGTCGCGGCCGGGGAACGAGATGGCCGGCCTCGAGGGGCGAGCACACCTCCTCATCCGCCTCGGCAAGGCACTAGAGCAGAGCAGGGAATTTTTTGGCGAGGACGGCCGGCCAGGCAACATGCTCGGTCAGTATCCCTCACCAGGACACAATTCTCCCCCTACAGTACCGGCGCTAACTATATGGATTGTCAGACTACATCCTCTCACACCCCTCCACGCAAGCCTCGAGCGTGATCATCGTCCCCCTCCCAATCCTCTGGAACGTGCTCATGACCGGCCTCGCGCCGATCTGGCCGCCCTCCCGCACCGCCATCAACGGCGTCTCGCTCGGCGACGCCTGGCCGTGCGGCGCCATGCCCCAGCCCGCCCAGTCGCCCTCCAGCCCGACCTTCTCGCCCTTCCCCAACACCCACACGGGGCAGTCCAACGGCGTTGCGCCCTGGGAGAGCATCCTGCCCTTCCACAAGCTCACCCAGTGGCTGACCTACTCGCTCATGCAGCCCATGCAGAGCATCATGAAGGTGCAGTTTGCCGGGCAGGAGCTGTTGACCGGCCTGCCGGAGTATCGGAATGGGGGGCTGTTTGTGGATATGGGTGTGTTGACGCTCAAGGAGGGGGATATGGAGCGCGGGTTGAGGCATTATGGGGAGTATTGTAAGAGGACGGGGACCGGGGGCGTGGAGGTGGCGCCGATGTTTGAGCCGGGGGATGATGTGATTGTCGAGTGGAGGGGGGTGACGGTGGGGTTTTTGGATATGTTGACTGCCGAGGTCAATGCGCATTTGAGGAATGAGCTGGCCGGGCATGAGTTGAGTTTGGCGCAAGTGCTGGAGGCGGGGAGTTGGAAGGTTGGTTTTGCCCTCTCTCCTTCGTCTGGGTTATGGCCCGTTGGTCAAATTGCTCTGAAATGGAATGCTAACAAGCGTGACAGGGTGGGAGAGAGATTGCCGAGGTCAGCCGGCCGAATACCAAGGAGCCGCCTATCCTGATCGAGAGCGACGGGACGGTGTTTTAGCCGGTGTAGCATTAGCATTTTGGGTGCAGTAGGGTTGCTTGGGTGTACACTGGAGCCAATCGGGATAGGGACCGGTTCGAGGGATGGTGATGGATGGATGGCTGTTGTTTTGACAGCATGTGATTATTGGTTTAGGGGGTTGAGGTTTCTGTTGGTGGATCCACCTTGCATCATGGTATCTTTCTGTCGATGACAACGGCATTGTCTAGTAAAGTTTACGGCCAACGTGCTTCAAGAAAACTTTTATCCCACATGTCCAGCAGCCAGTCTCAGCGGCGAGCATGTTCATAGGTCTCGTGTGTGCACGTGCCGGTTCCCCTTTGGCGCCTTTGGCATTTAACACGGCCTACCACTGTAGCTTGTGGCATGATAACTGCTTCACCTCTGATCAATGCATCGCCTATTATGTTTACCCGCTTTTCCATCTTAGAGCTCCCTTGGCAATGAGGCAAGAATGACAAGTCGCTTGCAAATGTTTGGATTGAAGGGATTGTGAATGCTGCTGTACAAAGGGTCCATTAGGTCCACCACGCGCCCCTTTCCTGCCCCATTTCCACTGGCACCTTACCATGTAGCACACATCACGCCAGGAATTTCAACACACAGAATCAAGTTATATTCGTGACATAACTGCTTGGGTTGTATCAAGGCGGCGTTATCATACTGGTCAGTGTGGTACACATTGGGCACCCGGAATAACGTCTTGGGTGATCTCCTGCAGGCTGTCAATGTCATTACGACAGGGCTCTCCGCCTTGAACAGGCCTCTGCTCTCAAAATATATCTCGATGGACTTCATAATGCTCAGTCAAAGAGTTTCGTTTGTCTTTCTGTCCACGCACCTGAAAGACTTTGTTCAATGGCTTCGGTCACCCAGGTGCGGGGGACTAGGCTGCCTGGTGTTTTCCTCGCACCTGCCTTAACATGGGAACAGACCCGCTGGTCTCTGACATGGGTTGCAACTTCCGCGTGAAAGAATAGCGAATATCAGCTTGACAGGATTTCAGATCCTTCCCGTCTCCAGGGGAGTTCACGCAGGAAAATTCACTGTGACTTGACTCTTGCCTACCCGGCAGTACTGATATCAATTAGATCGCGAGTTCTGGAAGCCCTTGGAAGCGGCGGCCAACCACGACGCTCGTTCTACGTACGACAGAAAGCGCTGGGCACTAATAACTTTTATTCTGCCAGTGCTCCATTACCCCTCCAACCTGGGCATGAAGGTTGTTTCTTCCCTCGACAAGCATCGAGGCGCATACCAGCGTCGCAAGGTAACCGAGTTCCAGCGCTCGTTGTCGACACATACCCAAGTTGTCTTCAGAATCTGAGTCACTTTTCGTACCGCCTCACCATTGTCACCATGTACCGCCCACCCAGAAACCGTGGCCGCGGTCGTGGTGCCTCCCGCGGCGCATACAACGGCAGCTTTCGCGGTGGCTTCAACAACCGTGGCGGCTACCGGAACCGCGGCGGCTCTACTTCCTCTGCCAATCCTGTCTGGACGAATCGCTTAGTTGTTGAGACCTCTTCAATGACTCGAGGCTCAAGAGATCGATACGCGCGTCCTCCCAGGCGTGGGTAAGTAGCTCGAATGCGCTTTCCTCGTTCCGATCGTGCGCAAGTGGCTGGGGAAGCTGGTTCCGGTCATCATTTGTTTCAGTAGCAGCGCAGAAGTGTAGGAGACAATGCTAACGGCATCGCTCTACTTCCAGCGTCTCGTATGCCCAGATTTTCCGTTACTTCAACCGCTCGGTTACTGAAGTTTCTCCTGAGTCTGAGAGCACCATCAACCCCGGTGACGAAAACCCGGGCGGAGTGGCGTTTGTCCTTATCTACAACGCCAACCAGCCTGAGTGGATGCCGAAGAACACCATCTACGCCAAGTCAAACCTGCAACTCCTTCCCGGGTACGCCGAGCAGAAGGCGCTTCAGGATGAACAGCACAAGGAGCCGACCACCGAGGAGCTGAAGACGCGCATTACTGCCAAGCTGACTGAGTCAATCAAGTTCCGCTGCTACGACGGCCTCGAGGACGGTCCTGACATGGAGCTGCACGATGCGTATGGCAATGCTTCCATGATCATCCCCGGCGACTGGATGGTCAAGACACACGAGCTCCCCAAGTTCGCCAAGGTCGACACGCCCAGTGTCAAGTACCAGCCTGCGGAGCACAAGCCCATCGCTGTCTTCTCCACCAAGCCCAAGAACATCGGATTCAGCTTCATTGCCTGGTTTCTCGTTGAGGAGGTTGAGCTTTTTGCCGCCCATTCCGTCGACTTGGCCCGCATGATGCAGGAGAAGAAGTGGCCGGGCGAGATCAGCCGTGATTGGTACGTATTATTTCACCGTGTCCCTTCGATTTCTTCGGCTGGCTTATTACCACCTTGTGAACATATCATTTGAACATAAAAGAGATGTAGCTGAGCTTGCGGCCCAAAGCCGATTGAACGCTGGAAGAAAAAGAAAACAAGAAAACAAGAAAACTGGGCCCAGTTTGCCACGTGAACAGGTTGCTAACATGACGTGTAGGGCTGCTATCAAACTGCTGCGCGTCGAAAAGTGCGACGCAGAATTTCGTCCGCCTCCCAACATCAGATATCGTGAGGACAAGTCGACCGATTCCAATGAGCAGCAAACGGAATCCGACATGGGCGGCGACGCTGGTGTGACGGAAGCTGATGGCAACGTCGGCACGGACGTGAACGAGGTCTCCGGTCATGGGGCTCCTCTGGCTACGGATGAAGAGAATGAGCAGGTGATGCCCACGGCAGAGGACTCAGTGGAGCACGACACGGAGGAGAAACTCGAGCAAGAGGCAACTCACATTGAAGCCGAGCAGAAAACCGACAAAATCAACTTCGTGGAGAACGAAATTGATCAGGCAATTGCCAGTCACGAGAACACCCAGCAGGAGGACTTTACGCAGGAGGACGTCACGCAGGAGGAGGCGAAACAGGAGGAGATTAAACAGGAGGATATCAAGCAGGAGGGTGTCAAGGGGGAAAACGATGAGCTCGAGGATGTCGGGCATGAAGACGCCAAGCATGAAGACGTCAAGCAGGAAGATCTCAAGCAAGAGGACATCAAGCAAGAGGATCTCAAGCAAAACTATGTCACGCAGGAGGAAGACATCAAAAAGGAGGAAGTCGTGGACATCAAGCGCGAGACTGACGATGAGGAGACGATCAAGTTGCAGGACATAGAAGAGAATGATCTCAAGAAGGAAGACATCACAGAAGAGAATTTACAGGCAGTGCAGAGCGACGCGGAGCACATCGAGGCAGAAGACGATGAGCTGGAGCCGATTGAGAAACAGGAAATCAAGAAGGAGGAGCTCGAACTTGGGCAGACAACGAAGAAGGTGGTCGAAGGGGATATTAAGCAGGAGGTTGTTGAGCAAGGGGAGATTGAAGGGGAGATTGCCAAGCCGGAAATGGTTGAAGCAGACGAGGTGAAGGGGGATGTCGGGAGGGAGGAAGTCAAGGGAGAGGTCGTTGGCGTCATCAAGACGGACGAAACGGAGGAGCAGCAGACGAAGGGCGAGGAGGTTTAAAAGCCACGGTGCGCCTCGCAGTGCTGGGCTTTTGCTTCTGTCTAAGATTCTGATTGCTGAGATTGCTTAGCTATTTTCGAGATAAGCTTGATTTTGGCAGGATCTGCGCGATCAAAACCATTGCAACTCATAGGTGGCGGTCGTTTCATGACACCTCAGCGTAGGTAGGTAGGAGAACGCTTCCCTAGCCTTACTGTGTGCACTTGATTATAGCAGCTATCAACATATTGCCGTGCGAAAGGTTCACTATCCTTCGTTGGTACACCGCGGTTTTGTGGAACTGAGCACTCCATTCTCATAAGGCTGGACGATAAGGTAGCCCAACTTAGTCAAACAACACATTATACCGAGCAGAAGATTACATTTCGTTTCACAACCCTCGTCCTTCCCCCTCGCACAACCCACTGCCGCCACCCCTCACCCATTTTGAGAACCCCCACTCAAGTCCCAACTCACGCACACAGCGTCAGCACCACATCCTTCTCGGCACTGCACACCTTGACCTGACTGCCCCCCGTCGACACGCCCGCCGGCCAAACAATCGCCTGGCAGGACGCATCCGCGCTCTCAACCGTCACCTTCCGCCCAGCGAACCCGTCCCCAAAGACATCGCTTAGGTCGTACCATACGCCGCCGTTGTCGAGGTTGTACGCGAACACGGTCTGCGCCGCGCCGCTGTATAGGCCGTCCGGCGTGTGCGTGACCTTGAGCGCTTTGCCGCCCGTCACGGCGTCCTTGGCGAACTGCTCCGAGTAGGACGCCCCCTGTTCGATGGTGTAGGGTCCGGAGACGGATGAGCCGACGGACCAGAGGTAGACGGGCTCGGCGCAGTGGTTGGAGACGACTGCGTTGCCGAGGGCTGTGGCCAGGGCGGGGAGGGTTGCGAGGAGGGGGAGGCGGGAGAGCATGGTGACTTTGGGGGGGTTTGACTTGGTGGTACGGGTTGGTGGACTGGTTGTGATGGGTGGGACTGTGTGATATACAAGTCTGGCGGTCTGGTCTTGGAGGATGGACTGCAGAAGAGAGTGAGTCCTTCTCAGTTTCAGTCCGACCGAGGCAGAGTTATATACACGAGAAGCTCGGAACAAACGGATATGTCACGCTCGTATGCTGCGCCAGATGACGGTCATCTCTGGCTGCGCGGGTTCATATTGCATCACATTGAGCAAGGCCCTTCTGCTGCGTCAACTGCGCCAACAACCCGTGTTGACCGACCCTATAGTTCCCATCGAGTAAAGGAAATAGACTAATACGAAGAGTTCGAGCGGGGACTCAGCGAACCAGGCCCCGGTTTACCCCAAGTCTCCAATGTAGCCTGATTCTACAGAACCGGGTGTTGGGAGTCGCGGCACGGATGTCATGTGGCCCGGTGCGCCCCTGATATTACGGTTCCCTCGGCTGACACCTGACCGGCGGGGTCGGACGCGCAGCATCATATTGTCGTGGGAAGCGCAGGATCGACGAGAATGCCCATGCTATGTGTGTTAGTACGTGCAGCGTACGGAGTGCCTGGTGTACATAGAGCTTGGGATGCGGGGAACAGTTCGGATCCCTTGGTGTGACTGCTCGGTTGTACTGTTACATCGCTTCGAGGGTGCTGCCGCGGTGGGTTGGGTCTTCCCCGGGATCCCGGGTGCCGGCACAGTCCTAGGACAACGGCACTTGTGGATTTCTTCGGCTCCAGGATCCATGGAAGATGCCGCAGGCTGTTCAATGAAGTGAGATGACCTTTTCTTTGCTGAAAGGACATGTCTACGTTGTAAGCGCATTGTGTGTATGTAGCACAACGACAGGGCAAAACGCTGGCGGTTAACGTTACCTGGGAACGCGCAGCAACTTGAAGTAAAGACTACCTAAGCGGACCGGCCGGGGACATGGTCCGATTGCGCCTCCTATGGCATTTGAGATGGATCCCCGTCAAGCGAATCAGACGGGTGCGCGATCCATCAGGTGGGAAGGCGATTTCAGGCAGCCAGGTCAAGGCAAAACACGGCTTTGGCAATATCGATCGTCGTAGAAGTGGCTCGTATATGCGGGCGCGTTGCAACTCGGCTTGTCTTGGCAGACGTACTTCTAGCTTGGCGAGTCGCGGCTGCGAAGCAGGAAATCATTTGCCCAGCAGCTCAAGACCAAAACACAACCGATGAAATTGAAGGACGGCCAATAGCTCGCTGATGACTGCGGCATGCAACGCACGCCGGACCAACTGCTCCAGGGTGAGGGGGTTAATGATTCCAGGGGATGACCAACGGTTACCGGTGCATGTTGTTGGTAGCACAAGACGTTCGTGAGCCGATGGGCAGTTCATTGCCATGATGTATGACCCCGCGGCTGGAAGGAACATTCATGGTCGGCATGGCAGCTGAGGCAGTGATGATGGTCCAGGATGTCATGAAGGGCATCGATACCTTCAGGTTAGTTCCTTGGTGTTACCGTACAGAATCCATACTGAAAATTCGAAGTTTGGCGAAGTTCAAGTTGACGGACATGGACTGGTTGGGAGAAATGACAAGGACTGCATACCGCCCTAAAGTGCCTGGATTCTGCCGGCCGACCCCGCTTGAATTTTTTTGGAAAATGGGCACCTGGACGGTTTGGCGGGGGGTTAGACTTGTTGCAGCGACAACGACGCGATAGAGCCGACGTTCCGTAACCCCTAGACGCCGACAGAGCTACGGAAAACCCGACGTCTTGCGCATATTTCGGAACCGAGAGAGCAAAAAAATAAAAATAAAAAACCACTGAGCAATGGAGCAGCCCACTGCCGAAGTTGCTGCCTCGGCGCAGGTCGCTGTGCAGAACCCCGCCCCCGCTGCTGCTCCAGCGAGCAACCAGATTGCGCCCGCCCCAACACCAACATCATCAGCCCAGCTGATGACGCCGTCCAAGCCCATTCACTCGCTAGTAATCGACGCCAACGCCATAATCAACAATGACCCCACCGTTTCGACGTTGTTGGCTCAAGCAGAGGAGCTCTATACCATCCCGGCCGTGGTCTCGGAGAGTGTGTCTACTCCAGCCAGGGTGTCTTTCGTTGGCCTTGAAGCCTGGCTAACTGTGTTTTTCAGTTCGCGATGAGGCGACAAGATCCCGCTTTCAGACGACACTATCACCTTTTCTGAAGCTGCGGAATCCCCGTCCGGAGTCTGTCCAGTTCGTCACAACCTTCGCGCGCAAGACCGGTGACCTCCAGGTCCTATCAAAACCCGATCTGCACCTCCTCGCTCTCACCTACGATCTTGAACTGGAGAGAAACGGCGGTGACGTATGTTGCATCGAATGTGACTTCTTTCGTTGTACGTGGCTGACAGAGGCGGGACTCAGTGGCGCTTGAGGCGAGAACCGAACCAAAAGAGCGTGAACGGAAAGCCGCCAGGGAGGGAAGAAGCGAGTGCTGAGGAGTCTAGCCAAACCGAGATCACAGGCGAAACGGCTACCGCGCCAGACGTGACTGAGGAAGAGCAGAGTCTTGCGCCCGAGATTGCCGCGGAGGACGCTGCTCCCATCCCGCAAGCGACAAGTGACTCGGTAACGGAGCAAATACAATCCCTGGAGCTTGAGGAGCCAGCAGCGGAGGATGCTACCGTCACAGGAGAAGAGGAAGAGGAGGCGACGGAAGAAGAGGACGACGGCGAGGGGGAATGGATCAGTGCGTGCCTCCTACAATTTCCATCCTCCGACTACACCTGCTAACGTGCCGTTAAACAGCCCCGAGCAACATCAAGAAGTATCAGGCCCGAGAGACGGCCCTGACAGCGCCGCAACCGGTCCAGAAAGTGCTCCAAGCCGCTCTGATAACCGCAGATATGGCCATGCGGAACGTAGCCCTGAGGATAAACCTGAAGTAAGCGTCTCCACGAAACAGCTGCAGAACCCCCGCTGACTCTATCCACCCCCAGTCTCCTGGACTCAGGCTTCTCCCGCATCACCTTCCTCAAGACCTGGGTCCTGCGCTGCCACGGCTGCTTCAAAGTGTGCAAGGACATGACGAAGCAGTTCTGCCCCTTCTGCGGGCAGGCCACGCTCACGCGGGTGTCGTGCAGCACGGACGCGGCGGGTCAATTCACGCTGCACCTGCGCAAGAATTTCCAGTACAACAACCGCGGCAACGTGTACAGCATCCCGAAGCCGACGCACGGCACGGCGAGCGGCAAGGGCGCCAACGTCAAAGGTGGCGGCAAGAACGGCTGGGGCCGCGAGCTGATCCTCGCCGAAGACCAGAAGGAGTACGTCCGCAAGGCGGACGAGGACCGCCGCACCAAGGTCCGCGATCTTATGGACCAGGACTATTTGCCGGGTATTCTGAGTGGGTCGCGGACGTCGGGGAATGGGCGGATCAAAGTTGGGGCGGGGCGCAATGTGAATGCTAAGAAGAGGCGGTGATGTACCAGCACCACTGGTACAACGAGCAATGATATATGTGGATGAACATTTGCATTTCCAGCTTGGCGATGCAAGCCTGTGAGAACCGAGTAACGCCAGGTGTAAACCCTTTGAACCAACCCAACGCCAGCCCATTTTATGCTCCATGCCTGAGATGGTGGGACATCCGTGGCGCCGCCTCATCCTCCTCCCGACTTCCTCTTCTCCATCAGAATCTGTCCCGCGAGCGCAAGCGGGTGGTTGATATCTCGACGTCCCGTCTTGTGCGAACCGGGACAACGCGACGGAGGTGCAGCAAGCCGTCCTCCGTCCGCTTCTCAGACGTGAGCGTCAAATACCCGCCCCTCCCGCCAATCCACCAGCCTGCCAAGGCAGCCCGTCGTCATCGCATCGCATCGTCGCCGGATCGACTTTTCAGTTCACCTCGCTCCGCCCGTCGTCGATGGTACGGCCCGTTCCTCCCATTCTCCGCTGAATCCGTTTATTCTGAGCCACAAGCCACCGGCGTCAGCACCACCTCATCCACATCAAAAGACCACAACAAAGGACAAGGGAGGGGAAAAGGATAAACGCACTCTGCTGCGCCAGAAGCACGGCGAAGCGCTTGCGCACGGCCAGGCGGTGGCGCGACCACTTGTCGTCGGGCGAGAAGCGCGCCGGGTGCGCCGACTTGGTCACCTGCCCGTCCATCACCTTCTTGAGCGTGTAGCGCCGGCCGGCCGCGCCGGAGGCCTCGGGGAGGTACATCAGATGCATCTTTGGGGACGTTGGGGTCGGGCGTCTTGTGAGATGTGTTGGAGGTGGTTGATGTGTGGTGATGGTTGTGGTGTTGCTGTTGGAGATGGGTTTGTTCTAGAAATTTTTCGTCCAATGATGCGTGGGCGGGAGTGGTGGGTCCACTTCTGCAGGGTGTGGCGGCTCGTGGCTACGAAGCCAAGAGTGGGGTCTCCTGCCGACACAGTAGCTGAGCCTTCACATTCACTGCCCTCCTCTCTGGGTAACGCAGCTTGCGTATCGCCTGGGTTTGCATTGTGCGTTGTGTGGGTAAGTAGGTAGGTGGTCTGCATCTTGGCATGGCGGAGAGAGAGAAATGATTGATGCTTGAAATGGAGAAATCACCCTGCCAACAACGCGAAGCGGCATTTCTGTTGCCTGAGTCAACAGTTGCCTGACGCGCTTGTTCAATCAGCCACAGTCCAGCCCAGACCGAGGGTGCCACATTCTGCACCCGTGGCTCGAGGAGGATTTATTTGACTGCGCTGGATTGGGTCTAAATTCAGAACCCTCGAAATCTCGGGGAAGCAGCGGGCGCAATTCGTTCGAGACGGTGTTGGCTACCTACTGCAGCCGGTGTGCGACAAAGCCCGCATCACTGTCATCAACGCCTCAAGCGTCGCCCGCCTATTCCGGAGGGCGTTCAAGCGCCGGCGTGTCGAGCCTCGTCAATCATGTGCGCCTTGTCAATGTGGCTATCATCCTTCAATGTCAGCGCCGTGGCACTGGTGTAAAGCGGTCTGAAGGCATCCAATGGACGACAGCGACGAATCGCCCATGTTGCGGCTAGTGGTTTCTGATGTATGCAGCTGCCAGCCGCATCCATAAATAACATAGCATATTGGCAGGACCCCGGCTAGCATGCCGGCCATAGGACTGAACGCCGGCCTTGCTTGAATTCAGGAATCCAGGTGGATAAAGACTGAGACCGTACGACCGCTCCTGAGAACAAATGGAGATTGAAATTCACTGCAACGTGTGATCCATGACATAACTTCTTAGTGTTGTTCTCGTCCATCAACTTGCTCATCTTCCTCACCAGGTACTTGGCCCTTCTTGTTCTCCAAGAAGAGCCATTCTCCTAGACCAGCTGGTTACCTACCATCAGACCTCCCGGAGAGCCTGCCACAAGACAGCACGTCAGATTTCCCGCTGCACAATGGGTTACCGGAACAGGCTCCTCTGCCAGCTGCTGTGCCTCATGCTCAGCCTCCACACGCCTCTCGCCATCCAGACCGTCAGCGAGTTCGGACAAGACTGGCCACACGAATGTGTTCAGATCTGTCTCGGCAGATACCCCCTCGCCTACAGCAACGTCGGCGGAGCGCTCCAGTGCGGCACCCCGTTCTACAACGACTGCTACTGCGCCACCGCCGCGGCGTCCGCGACCAAAGTCACGTCGGTGCTGGCAGCGTGTGCTTCAACCTCCTGCGGTGCCGGCGACCTCTCCGATGACCTCTCCGCCATGCAGTCCAAGTATGCCTCGTACTGCATGGCCAACGGCTTCACCCAGCCGGGCGCGACCAACTGGTACAACCCGGCCGCGACCACGGCTGCTGCCCCCAGCCCAAGCCCGGCGCCGGGCAACACCGGGGCGCCTGGCCCGGCGCCGTCCACCACGACGCAGCTCTCTCTGGTCACGCACACGGCACCAGCCGGATCCGGCGCGCCGGGCAGTCCCTCTTCACAGCTGCAGGGTAAGTACCTGCTCCTGCTGGTGGTCGTGGCTGCAATCCTGCTGCAGGTACTGTGTCCCGTCTGTACTGCGCTCCTTCTTCACCTCCAGTCGAGAGGCTGAGGCCAACCGTTCCCTCAAGACCATGAATAGCAACATGAACTTCTGACACAAGATCAATGAAACTAGTAATCACCGTCGACGCAACCTCCACCCTCTGGGTCAACCCGGCCGGCTCCGCCGTCGCCGCCCCTTCCACCTCCTCCTCCTCCAACAACAACACTCTCGCACTCGGCCTGGGCGCAGGCCTCGGCGGTCTCCTTGCCCTTTCCCTAGTGGCCTTCGGAATCTACCTCTGCGTCCGGCACAACAGACGCAAACGTCAGCAACAACTCTTCCACGATGCCCCGCCTTCCACGCAGCAAATAACCACGACCTCTTCACTGGACGACCACAAGCCCTCCACAACCTCTCCATTGCCCATCCCGCGCAAGGCGGTGCCCGCCACCTCAAGGTCGCCCTCCACGGTACTTGCCAGCAGTGGGGAAATACCCGAGCTGCGAGGCGGGCAGGGCGTGCGTCGCGAGCTGGGCGGAACGGGACTGCATCCGTTTCCGAACGTCAGCCCGAGCCCGCCGGTGCCGGTGCCGGGCCAGCATGAGCTGCATGGAAGGGGGTGGCAGCCGGAACTGCCGGGCCAGTCGGCCAGTCGGCCGCCGCAGTGTTACCAGGCGGTCGCTGCTGGTCGGGGGACGCCGGGAGGGCGGGAGCATTGGGAGTTGCCTTGAGTAGAACAGGCGGCTGTGGGGTTTCTTTTTGTAGTTGTGTGCATGTATTGCGTGGATGCAGACGTGAATAGCCGGTCAGAGCTTGGATATGTACCAGATGCCAACCCTCCCTCACCTGCTCGGCGGTCCACGGACAGACGTTGCCATCAAGTGAAATCAAATGCATTGCTGGTACCGGGAAGCCAGATTGTCCGGCGAGTCGAAGGAACAGGAGACGGTTCACTTCGCCCAAACGCCCGATCTGTCTGCCAGGAGGTGGTGAGGCTCTGAATAAGTGGCAGCCGCCAGTCGATGTGAATCGACCTAGTGACCTTTGGCCCTCTCTTCACGTTTCACATGAAAAAAGTGAAGATTCTCGATGTAAACTTCATTTTCAGAGCAAGAGACCGTAGAATACACTGGGCAAAAAAAAATTTTTTTCTTCAGAAAACTTTGCTGGGATTGTTGGAGTATATATGGGTTCATGGAACCATAGAAGACACGAGCAACATAGACATGGATCAGCAGCTGTTTGGGTAACGCCGTGCCAGGGCCAGCATTAAAGAATGCAAGATAGGTAGAGTAAGTATGCAGACATATAGGTCAACAGTAAACGATTGTCTTTGCTATGGCACCGAAGCGTGTATTGCTGTGCCAGCCTTGAGTACAGAAGCATGTGGCAACCTCTCGGCGGCCGTGCAGCCACAGCCAATCCCCTGTGCCGGTCGTGATGCCCTAAATTTCCCCCTAGAATTGGTGGAGAGCGTCGACAATGAAATCCGAGTTCTCAACTGACGTATAGTTCCCTGCCCACGAGCCAACACGGTTAGAAACTGGCTTAGCGGGCGGTGAGGAGGACGCGGGATGCAACTTACCGCCGCACATATTATCCCCGCGGGTGCAGTGGTTGATGATCCAGAGCACCGCGTTTGCCGCGCTCCCGCTGTGCTCAGCACTCTGGGTCAGCGGCCTGTCTGGAAACGGCGTCGTGGGCCAGGACGCTTGGACTTGCCATGATACCGTCGTGCGGGTGTCCCAGTGATCGGCGCCGTGTCCATCGACCCGGGCCGAGCCGTGCTGGCATAACGTAGTCGCCCCGCAGCGATTGCCGCCCACGGAATTGAGGTAGTTGAGGCACACGATGAGGTCGTTCACATCGGCGTACGAGTAGTCAAACTCGCCGCACATTGCCACTTGGCCCAGCGCGCCGGCTGCGGAGCACGAATCCCAGGTTAGCTCACAGAGCTGTTTGTAGATCACGGATGCCAGTGTTGATGACCCTTACCTATAGTCTCAACCTTGGGTAGGCCTATCGCAACCAGGTCGGCTACGGTCAAGCCGAGCTCAGCCAGCGACGGCAGCCCAGGTCCGGAAATCAGCTCTGGGTACACCTGGGGGGCAGTCATGGAGGCTTGAAGGCACGAGAGCCCGAGGGTCAGCGAAACAAAGAAATTGACCATTTTGTCTTGGACAAGAGGGTGAAGACGCGATCCAATTAGGTACAAAAACATTGGCTGGACAAGAGCATCAGAGAAGGTAAGAATGAGGGGGAATTCATGCTGCTTTATACTCATTCTCTCGCTAGCCAACCTGAGAGATTACAAGGAGACACTTCACGTGCAGAAGTAGAACTACAGCAATTGGGCAGGCCGGTGTCCATATTAGTACCTATGCATGTGAACAAGGGGTGTCATTTCAGATGCGGCACAGGATGTGTCCATTGTAGGGCCATCAACCGTCCTCACCCGAGTGTTCAATTCCAGGTGAGTCCGTCATTTTTCCAACCCCGAGACACGGGCAGCGGAGCCTCCGCCGCGGCTTGGATCTGCGGTAACTACCGTGGCTATGTGAGATTGCAACGGGAAAGCCAAGGGAAACTTCCCAACTAGGTGACCGATTGGTTCGAGACTCATCAGACTTGAAATGCAAAGTACTCGCTGTTGGCGCTAGACTATGCAACTCATCTGAAAGCCGGTTCATGCCCGGGTCAAGGTATGTAGGTCAGAGGCGTGCCGTGGATGATGTGGCCAATGGGGAGGTTCGGCTCTGGAACCCGCAATTCAGCCCCCAATGGACGGCGCAGAGCAATATCCTAAGATTGAACAGGAAGGTGAAACTTCAGCAAGCCTAGCGAAGGCAACGCGAGCAAGGGATGCACCTAAGCAAACGTCTTGACGGATGGCCCCCGACTTCCTCGAAGATGGATCAAAGTATCGCACCGGATGGGCTTCGTCGAGCGCAGTCGGCGAGGTGCTTGGAACTGTCGTCGTAGAGAGAGGAGGTGTTGTTGGCTCAGGTAGGAAGGAGAAACATGGCAAAGAAGAAATCATGGAGGGGAGCAAAAGAAGACATAGTCGGCGTCAGACTCAGCTACAGCTCACCTCTTGCCTCCATGTCGTGTGTTCTTTGATGGTAAAGCTCAGCCGACGAATGGTTCGACTTCACAAGCCAGCAAGAGGAACCGGGGCCTGAATGTCACACCCGGGTATGACATCAAAGCCGGTTCCAGAGCTGCGTGAGGATTCCAAGGTTGCGAGAAAGTGACAGCACTAAGCAACTTTCCAGCTCATTTGTGGAAATATAACGTACCAAGACTGTCATATGGGTACTCAATCCACCGAAACAGCTTCACGAAAGTTCCCGTGGAGAACGGCCATGGCGGGCTCTGACTATTGCGCTCGACAAGGTCCCAACCATTCGTCTCCGTAGTGTGGGATCGCAGACGAAACAGTACCCTCCACGCTTTACATGCCAGCCAAACTCATGTCGATATCATTGTCATCAAGTCAAGTTTTCGATCAAGGAGATTCAATTTTGCCAAGCTCGAGAGCAAAAGACGGGAAAACACCAGGAAACTACAACAACGAAGGAGTAGACACCACAGAATCGAACCGTCGTAATCGTAACACGTCATGTCATCATAAGCCAGTCAATCCAAAACCGGCCCTCATACCCATCGACACGCACCAAACCCCATAGCACCCTATCTCACCCTGACACGGCCACCCTCAGCCTCCATCCCTGCGAGCTCAATTCCTGCGAGCTCAATTCCTGCCATCCGCACCACCCTCCTCCTCCACTACTACCCTCTCACTCTCCCCCACCCCATCCCCCTCCTCCTCGTCCTCCCCTGCCACCGACCCGCTACTCACACTCCCCCACTCCTCCCCCTCATCATCATCCCCATCCTCCACCATCGCCCGCCCAACCTCTACCACGACCGGCGCAAACGCCACACTCCCACCCCGACCCGACGACGCCACCGACCCCCTTCCACCGCCACCAAGACTCGACAGCTCCGGCGTACTAAGCGGCGAAAACGGGTTCGGCGCCGGCGGCACCTGTCGCTGCTGCTGCTGCTGCTGGGGGGCAGGGGGAGGAGTATAATAGCCGGCCCAGTCGGCCCGACCCCAGAGCTGCGCATCAAGACCACCACCGGCGGGGAAGACAGGAGGCGGCGGCGGCGGCGGCGCACCACCAGCAAACGGGGGAGCGAGACACAGCACGCACGGCGGGTGGCGGGGGATGCCGCTGCCGTGGACGACGGGGCGCATGCAGGGGGTGTAGCGGGGCTCGAGGGCGAGCGGGTAGTGCGAGCAGCGCGGGGTGGCGAGGCAGGGGCCGCAGCGGAGGGGATGAGTGGCTGGTGCTGGTGCTGGTGCTGGAGGGGGTGGTGGGCGGGAGTAGATGGTGGGTTCGAAGACCACGCCGTGGGGAGGGCCGCAGGTTGGGCGGAGGGGGTAGTAGGAGGGGAAGCTGTTGTTGTTGCGCGGCGGGAAGGGAGGCGGATGCGGAGGCTGTACTGGGCGCGGGTGGTAGAAAGGGTTGGCGTAGGTGTGAGGGGAGGGGAACGGGGGGAGGGTGGAGAGGGGCGGGGGACGGTGGTAGGCGGAGACGCCCGGCGGCGGGGTGTAGGATTCCGGCGGGGTCGGGGGATAAGGGGCGTCGTCGAAGGGGCGCGGCGGGTGCGGGTCGTAGCGCGGCATCACGCGGATGCGGACGCTGGGGGACCGGCTGAGCGGCGGCGACTCGCTGCGGGTGTAGCGACGGTAGGGCGGGGGCGATTCGTACCGGTAGTCCACCCGCGATGACGGGGACGGGGAGACGTACCGGTTGATGCGCGGGCTGCGGTAAGACGGCGGGGACAGTGACCGGACGCGGGTGCGGGTCCGGAGGTACGGCGGCGAGAAGACCTGTCGCTTGCGGCGCTGGTCGCGCTCCTCGCGCAGTTTGCGGCGGGTCTCGGCAACGTCGGCCTGCATCCAGGGGTTGGAGAGCTCGGCGAAGGTGTTGATGCGGTCGTCGCCAAGGGCGGCCTTGGTCTCGACGCCGCGGATGACGACGGTGTACACCAGTGTCGCTTTGCGGTCGGGGTTCTTCCACAACCGGAGCTTGTGCCGCTTCACGTTGGGGAAGTCGGCCTGGGCAAATCGGCGGCGCAGCTGCTCTTGCACGACGGCGACGGTCCATGTCCGGGTCCGGTAATGGGTGGAGGAAGCAGTGCCCCTGTCCATGAGCAGCCGCGTGATGGCGTCCTGCACATCGCCGGGCAGCTTGCTGCACCGCTCCTCGAGGGCCTGTTCGTACGTCTTGCCCCTGCCACGGAAGGGCCGCGTCGCCCAGCAGCGCTTGTGCTTGGCCCGGTAGTCTTCAATGCTGCGCAGGTGCATGTCGGCCAAATCCGACTGGGTGGACGGTTGCGGCGTCACATCGGCGCGGCTGCTGTACTGCTGGTAGTTCTCGACCTTGACGCCGAGCACCTTGAAGCCCGTGACGGTTTCGCGCTCCTCGGGGAGGAGGTCGATGTTCCAGGCTTCATAGACCGGCCTGTCCTGTTCGCCCTTCTTGAGGCGGCTAACATGAACGTCAGCACGCTGGTTGCCAATGAAGGGCATCTTGAATTGGGGCTCACTTACAACACAGGTGCGCAACTCTGCCTGTCTCGAGCTGGGAAGAAGTGGTACGACCGGGTGGAGCGGCTGGCGATGCTCTCGTCATCGCTGTACAGGCTCCAGTCGTCATCGTCCACGATGATGTTTCCGCGCGCGGGGCTCCGTCCCCGGGACGGAGTGTCCTGCGAGGGCGACATGGTGGTCGGCTCGCACAGAACCGATGGAGAACCGCGTCACGATGATCAGTCAGGTCTTGCGGCGTGGAGTTGAAGATGGATGGAAGGGCATTGGCCTGAATGGATGAGGGTGGGCTGACGGCCGATTTAAAGAGAGCACCAGGATCCGAGGAGTATGCCTTGCGGATGGGAGGGGTGCCGGGGAGGGGGCTGACCCGGGAGGCAGAAGCGAGAGGGATTGGAACGTCGCCAGGGGCCCACAAGGCTGGATGTGGTCGCACATGGATGCAACGGCACGGCGTCTAGTTGGCCAGGACGAGCCTGGAGAAAGCCGGTGGATTTCTGCCGATCAGCTGTGGGGGGCCTTTGCTGCGGGACAATGGATCCCATCATCCCACTGCCCAGAGTGTTAACGTTATCGCGTCAATTGCCGTCCATTGGCACCATGACCTGCAGTCAGACTGCGTCTGCCATTGGCGAGCCACGACCGACGCAGCGAGTTTCTGCAACGGCCCCGGACCAGAGGCCTCGAACGCGTTCGTCCCGCAGCGGCAGCGGCCCACGAATGGGGTGTCGTGCAGGCCCCGCTGCTGCGCATTCTCTGCGCCGCACAAGCAGGCTGTGCTGCCTGGCTTGTTCGGGTGCTGCCCATGAGGACGAAGGTGGTGGGGCAGGCCTTGGCGGGATGAGGAGCTGTGGTGTTCAGGTTGCTTATTAGATTCCAGAGCCGAGGCCTCCGCGAGCCGTCCCAATCTGATCAGACAGCACCAGATGTCGAGGACAACTTGAGTATAGACTGGCTTATTAGAGTCACGACGGTGTGACTTCGCGAATATTGTTCAGTACTACCGGCTCAAGAAGGTCTTCAAGGGCTTGAGGACCCTCGGCCAACAGCCCACAATCCGACTATGACAGCCGGCGATTGAAGCTGAACAGACAGCACGACAATTGTGCTCTTCTTGTTGAGGGTAGGGGTGTTGACTGAGAGGGCCGATAAAGATCGAGAATCGGGTGGTTGAACCACTGACAGAAACTCAGAGTTGGCGTCGTCAGAAGTGGAGACATGCTCCCATTGACCTCTTCCCCTGACCTGGCTCCCTGGCTTCGGATAGGGAATCAACAACTCAGTCTTGCGGAGATACCCGCTTACCAAGCTGAGGCCGGCTGCTTTCCCGTCCTTCCTGGAACGGTCCTGGCATAAGCAGCTCGGCGAGGAGATTGACCGCTTTCCGGTGACTGCTGGTCCATCAGCGGCCGCCGCCAAGACAACTGACCGAGAGTCGCTCGTCAACCGGGCGAGAGGGCATGATGACGGCTGCATTAGTGGTAGGTCCTGCAGTTCAGGAAATTGTCCAATCAGGCAGTCATGGTCCTGTCGACTGTGTGCAGGAAGGTGGACGTCGTCGCTCGCTTCCTCCCTCTCACGTTGAGTGCGGCAAGCGGGGTAGCTCTTCCCGCTTTCAGTTGAGTGACTGCCCGGACAGGACAGACTCACTGCTTCCCGCTCGCCTCTCTCAGAGTTTTGAAAGCAACCGCGGTGCAGGTCCCCCTCGCTCCTTCCCTCTTAGATTACATGTGCCCTTTGGAAAAGTTGAAGGTTTCATCTTTTGCCACCAGGCTCTCATGCCTGCCAGGGGAATCTGAGTGCGCTTTGCCAACACGGTCCAGGAAAGCGCTGGTGGCTGCAAGGCTGCCGTGGTGAGAGTGCTGATTGGGTCTAAGGCAATATCCCCGCTCAAAGCTGAAAACCCAAAGCTGATCAACCCTCGGGGATGTGATCGAACCACTGGCATCCATCTGACGAGCCGCCCCTCAACACCGCCGCAATACCAAGTCGCTCAGCCTGGCCTGTGCAAGGGCATTCTGAACTGCGAGAGAGGCGGAGCAATTCCGAGTTATGTTCATAAGAAGCCCATGTCTGTCCGCCAAGTTTTTGCATCTTGAACTTTGAGGGATTTGCTTTGCTTCGCGAGCCTCAACCTGCTCCCGTCGTCCTCGAACGAAGCTCGGGCTGGCCAGAATGCCTTATCCTGGGATGCTGCCCCCGAGCTAGCCTCAAGAGTCGGGCGCCCCCCCACCCCCGCGTCGCAAAGGTACCCGACCTTCTTGCCTTTCCGTCCCCGGCTTCCTCCCACCAAGGCATCGCTGACGCGGTTGCTGCCTTGCCCGTTCTTCTTCTCTCTTTCCCCTTTACTGGGAGGCCTCGCCGCCTTACAATGGCTTCCATCCTTTCGCGGGTCGCACATTCGCCGACGCTGGACCTTCTCAGGCCGTCGTCCACCCTCACTGTCCACCTTAGCCGATCAGAGGACCCCGCCAATCACGTTGGTCGGACACTCGACGCTCGGTGAGCGCGGCACAGACCGGGGGGAGGTGCGCCCGCATCTGAAGGCATCAAGACTCTGTCAGACCTTCACTGCAAAGTTTTATCCCCCCTGGACCACCAGCCAAGACGTCGTCTTCTACACATCGTCGACGCCTTGCCGGTCCGCGTCCAATGGGAGGCTGGATACGCCCACCGTACCGCTTCCTCTCAGTGCCAGCTGTCTCCACGCTATGCTTCCGGCACCGAGCCTGGTTCAAACCACGACACGGATGGATAACGCTGCCCCACGCCCGCTGTCTCGCTACTGGTTCAGGGAATTGGAAATTGGCGGCAATGCGCTAGGGGACCTTTCCTCCACAACGCCGAGGCAAGACCTAGAGGTCTATTCGTGACGAAGCTCATGCCGGCCAATTTGAACGTGACGGTCAACATGGCGGACCGGACCCCTCTCGCGACGGACACAAATGCTGGCCATGTCCGCGACTTCGCCACGACAGATTGCCATTGTCCATGAGCAGTTATTCAGGAACATACGACGCTCCAGACACAAAACAAGCTCTTGCAGTATGGCGTCCACGACCGACTTCCCCTTTGTCTCCGCACCGGCCGACTGCGATGGCCTGCAGGTGTGGACTGGTTGGGAGCATATCTCGCCCCCCCCGCCGGCTTCCTCGGCACGTGCAAACTCGCCGCCGCCGTACTCGCAGTCAAGCCAAGATGGGCAATACTATGAGTACGCCTTTGTGTTTCCCGTCCTGGCATGTTCAACATGCTAATCACGCTACAGGTTCCATGATCCGAGAACATGTATTCATGCCAGGCTTCTGTGCGAAGAACGCTTTGCCAACCTAAGCGCCCAGATGGCCGACCTGAACGACTACTGCAAGCGGTCTCAGTGCCGTTGTGCGCAGAGTACGTGGGACCGTACCAAGTCGTTTTTCGGCAGCATCAAGAAGCGCGTGGCTCGCAGGAAGTCGCAACACGACTCTGACAAGGCATCAATGTCTGGCTCAGGCTCGCCCATTGACACCACTTCGTCGTCGCCTAAGGAGCTACACGGCACGCCGTGGTTCCCCGAGCTAACCCCGGATTACGCTCCCCTCGCCGAGCTGCCCGCCGGCGCATTGCCTTTGCCTGCGCATGGTCCACGCCGACAGGCGGACCAGGACTCGCCGGCCGATGTCCACCTCTACCATTCCGACGCGTTTCAACAATTTGGGTACAGCCAAGCTGGGTATAAGCTCAACACCGCCGTCCCTGTCCATGCTGAACCGATGGCGGCCTACTCCCAACGTCGAGTTCCCAGCGCCCACGAGCTCCCCACCCCGCAACCCTACTCGAGCCCTCCGATTATTGCGGATGTCCCAAGGATCCCCCACCGACCTTTCTCCGCCGTTTCCATCTTGAGTCAGTACAGCGCATCCACGCCAGCCAGTCATTCCTTCGTCTCTCCCCAGTCGTCTATCTCGAGTGTCTCCACGACGCTGTCCAAGGCCACGACGGCGGTGGACCAGGGCGTCCCGCTCTTCGCCGGCTACACGACCTCGTCGCCAGTCGAGTGTGGCCCGGATCACGTCGGCCTTGCACCTTGGACCAGGCAGCCCGCTCCGACACACCACCACTCTTGGGATTCAACAACCACGGCCGCCGAATTGCCTGCCATTGTGCCAGTCCCGGAGCTAGATGCCACCCCATGGTTTGGGCCACCCGTCCCTCAGCGCACCATGTCCTTCATACCTTGCTCCATGCCCTCGACAACCCAGATTTCGGGTAGACTTCGACCAGTTGACCTCCTGGCCAACGCTGGTGAAGCCTATCTCCCTCCAGTTTCAGCTCAATGGCGTCCGTCACAAACAAAAAGTGCGGATCACGGCTCCGCGATGGGGCAGTGGCGTTTTACGGAATCCACATTCCCGTCACAACCTTTATCTCACCAGCCGCCGCGGCCAGCCCTCTACCCCCGGCGCAACTCGTGGGACTCAACCGCCAGCACTGTGCTCGACGTCCTCGATCCCGCGGACTCGTTCAGCGAGGACATCCCCGAACCCCATCGCGCCGCCACGTTCGACCTTCCAAGCCAGCAGCATCACCAGCCCGAGCCTGTTCAACAGTCGCACAACCCGACACCATCACCACCACCCCCGCAGCAGCAGCAGCAGCAGCAGCAGCCGCCGCTAAAACGCAAAAGACATTCCAACGACCGCCATCCACCCCAACAACAACAGCAGGAGCAGTTACAAGGCCAGCCGCAGCGGGTCGGCTGCAACACCTGCCGCTACTTCCCCGACGACGGCCCCGACCAGCGTAAGAAGATGGCGCGTCACTGCATGACCAACAAGCACCGCGGCATGATGGGCCAAGGGGCCGTGCCCAAGGTCCCTTGTGCAGTGTGTGGCACGCTGTTTAGTCGCGGGGATAACCTGCGACAGCATGTACGGAAGAAGCATTCTGCTGGTGGTGGTGGTGGGATTGGGGTTGGTGTTAGTGGGGAGCAGCTGCAGGGAGGAGGAGTGGGGGCGGTGAGGAGTGTGGCGGAGGGTGAGCGGTGGAGGTTGTCGTCGAGGGGGAAGAGGAAGTTGATTTGGAGGGCTACGGCGGGTGTGGAGGGGGGGTTGGTGTTGAGGAGTGCGTCAGGGAGGGTGTTGGGGGAGGTTCCTGGGTCGTGAGGGAGTGTGAAGTGGTAGCGTGGTGGTTTGGGCTGGGTAATGCGTGGGCACGATTCACGAAGCTTATGGTTTCATGATGGACGACGGGTGATTGTCTCATGATTGGCATGGTAAATGAACTACAAGTAATAGTAATATCACGAACGCGCTGGTGCGCTGTATTCGTCTCCATGAGTTTGGTCCCTTGCGCTGTGCTGCTTTCACCATAATCCGACGACTTGTAAAACAGGTTTCTGAGGTTGTTATTCTGTATTGGCTGGTGAATGCAGCCACCCATCTTGGGAGCATTCCCCCAGGCATGTCAAAAACATCGCAGTAAATCCACCGTAGCCTTGCGACGGAGGCCTCTCGCGAGGGATACCCAAACAGGGTCCATGGGATTCGTCAGGCACTGACGTCCCACACCCTCTCTGGCTGGGGAAAATTTTTCTCAGACAAGAACTCCCTCAAGGATGCATGGCGTCACTTGCACCCTCGGTCGGTATTCTCGGTACCTTGCATGAAGGGCGGTGGTGGTGGTTCGCATTCTTGATGATGCGAACCAAGGGCGGACCATCACTTGTTACTTGTGGGAGGTGGGGTGCGTGATGTGGGGGGAGGTTGCATGGCCCTGACAGAATGCGGGCTCACATGCAGCCTGCAGCTGGGTCAGCTGGCGGCCCCTGAAACTGGGCGTGGGATGGCCCACGGCTCGAAAAGCAGAAGTTTGTCGCTGCGATGTTTGTACCAACGATTGGAGTGGTTAGCAGGGGACGCGTAGCACCGTGGGGAAAGGGCCGCCATGATCTTAACAGTTTGGGTGTTGTGGGTGGGGGACGTCAACAAGGGGAGCTGCTCCCCACGTGCTCCCGCGGCTGGTGGAGACAGACGGCTTCCCCAGATCATTGGCGCCAAGCAGCGCTAACCCGCGCATTGCCGAGGGGCTGCCCCTCAACACGTCTTCTGCGGCTAGCCAGGCGACGCGACGCAACGTCAAGCCACCGCGATGACGGTCAGCAAGAAAGTTGACATTACACTCTCCAAGCCGGGCAACTGGCTCGACTGGTTCGACGCCCTGCTGGACCTCGCTCGCGCTCTTCCCCAGCTTGCTGGACGCGTTATCGCCCGCAGTTCGACAGCAAGTGGCCGTACCTGTTCTCGATGCGAAAGGCGTACCAGTGAAACCCGCGCAGCACACCCTTGTCCGCAATCAGGCGATCGAGGACGACGCGCTCATCTACCTCAGCGCCGCCCAGGCGGCCGGGTGGCGGACGCGACTGAGCATATACAATGCGCGTGAGAGGGAATGGCGCAGTCAGCGCCATAGGGTCGTCAAGTTGCGCCAGTGGATCACGAAGCACGTCGACCCTGCGCATGCCTACAGCATTCGGGGGTTGGAAGGGGTCCATGAGGCACTGGCAATGCTCCGAAAGCTGTTTCCCCCCACCATGGTCGAGGACAAGGCCATAGACGACTGCCGTGCTATTTTGGATGCGGCCGGGCAGGAGCCTGACGTGAACGCATGGTTTCGGCAATGGGTCCTGGCGTTCGACAAGGCGCGGCGGCTGAACCTCGCACCAGCGGAATCCCGGCTGGATGCCGCCGAATTCCTCCGCGCCGTCAAATGCTACGATACTAACTGGGCCTCCATTCGTCTGTTCAATCAACACGATTCCAGTCTCGAAAAGGGCCAAGCAAAGACCGTTTTCGAGCTGACGCGAGAGCTGCACATCTGGCTCGAGTTCGGCCGGCCGAATCTCGTCACCCGGCGGGCTCAGGACAAGAAGCCGGGGCACCAGTGCCCGTGCAGTGCGGACACGGTGCCGCATGAGCCGGAGAAATGCTGGTATGTCCAGGCCGTGGTCAACAGCGGGATCGCCAGGCGCGGCCTGAAGAAGGCTCGGCTCGCCAGGACGCGGGAGGCGCTGGAGGAGCCGCAGTGGGCGTATCTGGTCAGCCTGGTCAAGGAGGATGGTGCAGCATAGCTGTGGAGGTTCATTATGTGTCAGGTACATACAGCATTTGAAGCCTGCCTACATATACGATTGAGCATCATCACTATCCGCACCGTATCACGACTTGACTGCCTACCGCAACCCATGCCATCAACTATTGTCAGCCCCAGTGCTAACAGCAGCCCAGCGCCCATCCTTCTTGGACCCGCATTCCCGACTGAACGTGGATGGATAGCTTGGAAGGCAAGGGCAAGGCTGCTCATTCCCTTCTTCCAGAGCGAGTATCCTGAAACAATGCCGCCTTCAACATCTCTTTGAGCGCCCCCCCGCGAACCGCGCTTCCTCGCCTCCTGCGACCCGGCTCTGCAGCTCTGATTGGTGCAACGCTGTTTTGGATTCCCCAATCAGGCAAGTGAACAAAGACGGCGCCAAGGCTCTGGCGCGCCTCCCAAAAAAATAAAAATAGCCCTCTTTTGGTGAGATCTGGCGTCGTCTGAATCGACTGGGGCTGGAGATCTCCTCTTTGTTCCCGATGTTTCGCGTTAAGCGCCCGGTGGGAACGACGTGGCTGCAAAATGTGTGCGTGCGCTTGTCGCATCGAATCGAGCCCATGTGTGTTCACTGTGTTGTGAGGGCGGAACCCCGGCCGGCGGCTCGTCAAACGGCGCCGATTAAGTGCAGGGGTTGTTTTGGGTGTCTCTCAGCGAATCGATTCGCCCGAGCCGGGGTGGCAGCGCAACCACGCTGTTAGAGACGGACGGTGCACCACCGCGAATGCGGACGGTGTGTTCAGAGGGAGCTGCGGGTGGTTCCGATGGAGCGCAATACTTAATCGCTGCGTCCCGGTGTTCTGAGAATGCATTGTTGTGCGTGTTGAGCCCATCAAGCAGTATTGTTTCCTTGAATCGACTTTTGTCTCCTTTGTATTTTCTTATCTGATTCGAAGGCGTTCAGGTTTCTTTGCCTCTATTGTCTCTTTGTTGCTGGCCAACAGCTTCTAAATCACCAACTCAACCCTCTCTAACTTACAGCTTGCAAGTCGAGCATCCGACAAAATGTTTCTCCTCAAGTTGGCCAAGCATCTTACGCGTGAGTCCGCCGCCCGACGAAGCAACGTCCTTTGAATGAGCATCACTAACAGTTCACAGCTTTCGGCATGCTGCGTATAATCCCCTATCTCCTGATCGTCCCGATCATGGTCTTCCTGAGTATGCTTTGTCCCCACCCGCGTGGCTCTCCGGCACAGTGAGGATTTGACTAACATGGTTGGCAGCACTCTCCCTCACGGGATGTGTCTCGACATCGCCGGGAGTTGATCACATCTACGTTGTTTCGCTGCGCCCCAACACCAACGCCACGAACGCACCTCTGGTTCGCGTTGGCTACTTCGGTGAGTTATCCTCATTCACCAATTGTCTTTGAAACTCCCTTCACTAACCCATACTCCCCCCTCACAGGAATCTGCGGCGTCTCCGAGCTCGGCACCCGCTGCCAATCCGCCTCAGGCCAATCCGTCGCCACACTCGCCACCAACCTCTTCTCCTCCTCCAACACCACCTCCAACTCCACCACCTCCCCCTCCCCCGACGACGAAGTAATTGCCGACCTCCTCTCCACCGCCCTCGACCTGCAATCCCGCATCTTCATCTCCGTCCTCGCCGGCGCCGCCGTCCTCTTCGTCCTCGGCCTAGTCGCGATGTTCCTCTTCCGGCGCGACACGCGCAGCGCCACCGGCTGGGAGCACCCGCGGCGCAGCCTGATCTTCCGCCGCGCGACCTACGGCATGCTGGCCGGCTCGGCGGCGCTCGCGTTCGCGGCGGCCCTGGCCACCAGCGAGAGCGCCGGCGCGCTGGAGTATGCCACCTCCGGCATGAGCCATGCGACGGTGCTGATCCATGCGGGCAAGACGCAGCAGGTCTTTCAGTGGATTGCGTTCGGGTTTGAGGTGCTGTTCGTCGCGGCCGTGCCGTTCTTGGTCAGGCCCGGGAAGGGGCAGGAGCAGCAGGGGCAGGTGGAGGGGGAGTGGAAGGGTGAGGCTTGAGGGTGGAACGGTAGTGGAGGGTGAGGTGTTGGGGAAGGTGCGGTTGCACTGGGAGGCGAGTCAGGCGGGTCTTGGTTCGCTCTTTGTTATATATACCCGGGTAATAAAGTGTAATCATGTTTCAGGACGAAAGTAATTCCGTACATCTTGCGTCTCTGGCTGGTGATGAGGCAGCATGAATTTGGCTTTGTCCCGATATAGTCGTTGACTGAAGCCGTCAAATTGAGGCTTGTGCATTATTAGTCCTGAACGTGCCCCGATTTCCCTAGTTGAAACAAAGAACTGTGATCCACAATGAACTCATCAACTACGCCTGACTATGTCCACATACCTAAACTCATGGCCACAACGACATGTTGATTGTCGGCAGGGAGAGCACCACCCGCCGTCGAGCGTTTTAGCTTGGCCATTCTAGTATCAAGCAGAGCAGGGGGTTGAGTGGGATGTATGGTTCGGGATGCGCTTGGCTGTAGTGGTGGAGGATGTTAGGCTGCAACATGCACAGAGGGCTGTGTCGAGGAGGAAAGTCTAGGTGCCGTGGAAGGAAGCGGGCAGCTCCTTGGCTGGTGGAAAGATGGAGTGCATTCGACTCGACGTGGTTGCCTGGCCGAAAGCCAGATGTTGCGTGATTGTCGTTGGGCATGAAAGGCATGAGATACAGGGCTGTCGTGGTTGGTGAAAGGGGTGAACAGCGAGCGGGATCTGGTGACGGTAACTGGTTACTTGGCAGAAGGCATATTGACATAGCAGTTCACTCTCGGCATTTCCCATGCAGGGTGCCAGCAAGCTGTACGTGTACATCCAGTCGTTACTGCGGAAATTGACCGCTGGCTTGGGTCTTCGCTTCGGCCAAACGGAGCACCGGCGTACCTGGCTCGGCAGAGATAGGCGAGTCCCCCCTCCCGGCCCCGGTCTTCCCCGCGTTTCCCGGCTGGGCGGTCAAGCTAATCTGGAAGGTGTGAATGGCAGGCCCAGGAGGAGCATAAGCGCCGGTTGATGGTGCGGCTTGGTGCTTGACGATCTAGACCCGCCGCAAGCATGGTGGAACTTGGGCATATCTAGAGTCTGGGGTAGTGCGCAAGTTCATGGCTTCCGTCGGCCCAGTTCCTGGGGAACGCGGGGGCGGAGCAAGTCAACTAGATGAGGGATGCGGCAGAGTGACTAGGGGGGTTCGTGCTTCTTTACCTACCTAGGTAGTAGGTTGCGGCGCCAGTTGATTGGCCTTTGTTTGTTTACCGTACCCCGTCTCGAATCACAAAGTACGTCTTCGCCAGGTGGCTAACCTGATAGACAGCTTCCTAGAGTGTATCTAGCCCGTGATGTCGCCGCGAACTGTCCTTTTTCGAACGCGATAGGCCAGCGTGCAACGGTCACTCGATGAGCTGTGAAAGGCATTTGAGAAACCCGTGGTCTTGGCTCATGTGGACCTCCGTGACGTAACGAGTCAGACTCGAACAAAAACATGGATGAAAATTCGGACAGTGCGTTTGGACGAGCCCCTATACCCACTTATACTGGGTCTACCTTGCAAACTCGAGTTGAATGTGGCCAGGGGCCACGCCGAATTGCGGCCGTGGAACAATCACAAACTGAACGTTTGCGTCTGTGTGTTGGCTATCTTCTTTGGCAGCGCCAAGCTGCAGGTACCACGCACTCGCCACGATCAAGATGAGTGCTATGTTACATAGCCCGTTACTACGCAGTACTCAATGAGCCAGGCACTTCGAGGAAAGTGGATTAGCCCGCCGTTAGCCGGTCATCGGTGAGGCGTGCAGCTGAAGCGGGACTGCCGGGGTTCTTGCCGAGTTCGAGTCTCGTAACAGATCCACCATAGTTCCATACTCGGTGATGATGTGGACATGCCCAGCCAGCCCGAACGCGATCAACTGCCATGTACCCCAGACGGCATCAGTCGTCGACTCCACGGCTCCACGAGCTCAACAAGAGCAATTCGTGCGCACACGCCGGTCCCTGGTCCGGAATGTCCGATCACGGACGATCGCGGCGAAAACTGCCCTTCCAGAGCACATGCAAACTTGTGACGAACCGGTCCTCATAAAATCGCGAGCGTCCCCTGACCACGTTTTCCCCAGATCTGCATTTCAACAGCCTCACCCACAGCCGTCCCTCTTTCAAACCAGCCGTCCTCTGGAAGTCGACCAAGCTGCACATTCATCTGTCCTTGGCCACTTCAGGGTTCTTGGCTTCCACCCCAGCAGTTGCACCCGCCATTGGTCACGATGGCGTCAAACGCCACGGCCACTGGAGCCGCCCCAGATGGTTACTCGGAAAAGAAGAAGGGCGATTTACAGAACAACTTGGAGACCGGCAGCACAGACATCGAACCAGCACCGATGCGCTACACCCCGGATGACGATCAAAAAGATGAGTCCGTGGAAATCAACTACCACACTCTCACCTGGTGGTATGTTCACAGGCACTCAACCCATCATCAACACTCGAATCTCCCCACTGACTCTCTCGCCCCAGGCAAGCCGGAGTGGTGATGATCGCCGAAACCGTCTCCCTCGGCATCTTATCACTCCCCGCCGTCGTAGCCAACCTCGGGCTGGCTCCCGGCATCATCATCATGATCTTCATGGGCCTGCTGTCGACCTACTCGGGCCTTGTAATGGGCGAGTTCCGGAAACAGCACCCGTGGGTGCAGAGCTTTGGCGACGCAGGCGAGGTCATGGGCCGCTCGATCGGCATGGGCAAGCTGTTCCAGGAGGTGTTTGGCTGGGCGCAGACCATCTTCCAGATCTTCGTCATGGGCAGCCACCTGCTGACCTGGACCATCTGCCTCAACACGCTGAGCAGCCACGCCGCCTGCACCATTGTGTGGGGCGTCGTCGGGCTAGCTATCTTCTGGGTGCTCAACACGCCGCGCACGCTGCGCGCCGCGGGGTATTATTCGTTCGCGTCGTTCGCGTCGATCTTCACGGCTGTCATGGTGACGATGATCGATGTCGGGATCGAGAAGCCGATCGGCTCGACCAGCCTCGAGGTGTCGCGCACGATCGGCTTCACGTCCGCCTTCCTCTCGGTCACCAACATCGCGGTCGCCTTCAGCGGCCACTCGTGCTTCTTCAGCGTCATGTCCGAGTTCAAGCAGCCCAGCGACTGGCCCAAGGCGCTCATGCTGCTGCAGGTCTGCGACACGGTGCTGTACGTCGTCGTCTCGGTCGTCATCTACGTCTACGTCGGTCCGGATGTGCCCTCGCCTGCTCTCTCTGCCGCCGGGTCCCCCGTCGTCAAGAAGGTCATCTGGGCCCTCGCCATCCCGACCATCATCATCGCGGGCGTCATCTACGGCCACGTCGCAGCGAAATATATCTTTGTGCGCGTCTTCGCCGGCACCAAGCACCTTGTCAAGCGCACGACGCTGGGCGTGATTGGGTGGCTCGGCATCACGGCGGGCATTTGGATCATTGCCTGGATCATTGCCCAGTCCATCCCCGTCTTCAGCAACCTGCTCGGCCTGGTGTGCGCCCTGTTCGCCAGCTGGTTCTCGTACGGCATTCCGGGATCGCTGTGGTTGTGGATGCACTACGGCACGTGGTTCTCGAGCCCCAAGAAGATCGCTCAGTTTTCGCTTAACGCGTTGTTGATGCTGGTGGGCCTGCTGCTGTGTGCTTTGGGGTTGTGGTGCTCGGGAGAGGCGATTGCGCAGGACTCGGGAAGACAACCGTGGACCTGCAAGTCGAATGCTGTTTAGGTAGTGGGTTACCTAGTACCCGTTATGATTACCTGTTTTTGTTCGCAATGTCGCAATGACAATCGACAAGTGCTTGTTTACGTTTCTGAGCGTTGTGTCGCTTCGTTCACCATCCCACTGCCGCTTGGCCGGTAACGGACGTTTATCGACACACAGAGAGTCGGTGATGCAGCCCAGAAGGCTGGCTCCCGTTTGATAAGATTAGACGTGGGCAGGTAGTCGATGTGACATCTTAAATGGGCCGTTCAGTTTTGTAATCAGCCGTGGTGGTGTCGGTGGTGCCGGCGGTGTTGAGGAATGAGGACGGTTTGGCAACTAAGAGCAAGCCCCTTTGGTAGAGCCCTCTGATGGACGAAGGTGAACAAAGCGCGCGGTCGGCTTGTACGTGTGGTTCTGCATTTGTTCAACCGAAGGATCAGTGGCCAAGATTTGCAGCGGGGTTTGGTGAAGGCGATCGGTCGGCTCACGCAGCATCTGGATGTCGTGCGGTCAGACGGATGATAGCGCCCGCCGCGGAGATGCACAGAAGTGTGCTGTTCAGTGTAAGGACAGATCAAGCTCGGTCAATCATATAGCGGCGGCCCGGGCCAGAACTGTCGACTGTGTCCATGGTGCAGGCCGCCAGTGGCATCAGCAGACTTCAATGGGACTGCACGTACGGCCACCTCCGAAGTCTGACTCCACGTTGGGTTAAGCTGGTGGATGACGGAAGAGAGATCTTCGGGGCAAAAGTTAACGAGACATGGCTATGGTTACACCAGGACCGGCTCAATACTCCGGCCAACATACCCGTGGTGCAGAATTACACTTGTGGGCCTCGAATCCCTCGACTTCCCCAGGGGTTTGTCCCTCAGATTACATGTAACCGCTCAAGGGACGATTGTATCGTGGTGCTCTTGCCGCAAATTCGTCCACTGTCAATCACTGCCTCAGTTTTCTTAAGATCTGAATCCCTCACTTTATTTTAACGACTCCTGTTTCCTGACCCAAAAATTGTCAAACCACGTGTAGCCTCTTGATAGTGTACAGGTACTTGGCCGTGATGTCCTTGGGTACACTTGGTGGGCGACCTGGCTTTACTTCCGAATCCTGACCTCCCACTCCACTAAGTTGAGTGGCTTGCTGCCCTCCAAATCTCAGGTGCCCGTGCCAAAGGTGTAGCGCACAATCCAACCTGATCTGGCCCCGGTATGCGGTTTCAGCACTATGGATACACGGGAATTCTATTGCCAAGCACGGGATTCCGTGGCCACCGCAGTATGGCCACTGCTGCTGCCATCACATCACCCCCAATGTCTCCGCGGACTAAGCATCGTGTAACGTTGCTGGCTGGCTCCCTCTTCGTCGGTGGTTCGCCACGCTATTGAGGACATTGTGATTGTACATTCGGCTCTCTACACTGACACTTGCCTGCTCGCCGTGGCAGACGCTAGGGGAGTTACCGCACACGCACCTCTCTAGCTACAAGTCTCGTCTTCAATGTCTTTTTTTTTCAACAGCTAAAACACTATGACCATGGAAGTAGTTTTCGTTGTTACTGAATGTGTGATGATTTACTCGCCGTCTCTTTCTGCCGGGATTGAGCCAGCTGCGGCTGTCAACCTCGGCTTCTGCGTCGGCTGAAAGGTCAGGCAACTGCTGTCTCCAAGAGCTACCCGGATTCCGGAAGCACGGCGCATTCTGGAGAGCGGCTCGGGTCACGATAGCTGGCCCGGTGCCGTCTGCTCCGAGTCAAACGTCCAACTTGTTCGCCCCCCTGTCCGTCCGTGCTGACGGGAGGAGATGACACATGCACAATATTCCTTTCCCACCCGGGCAAGCAAGGACGACGAGAGTGCCAAGGAGAGGGGGTTTATACCTTGATAGTACTGTTCGGCATATCATCCGGGCATGGGCTTTTGTGCAGGCGATTCTTGCGAGCCTCATGAACCTTTGATATTAACAGACAATTTGCTGAACACCTTCCCACCTATTCTTAGTGATGGTGCCTGAGGACTCGTGACCCTCCTACCTGCTGCTCTCCTGACTTCCTTGATTCACGCGTGTGGTAGCCATGGGAGCCCTCCTACAAGGGAGCTCCATATTGCATGCAAATTGCCGAGGTCTGTTACACCGCCTAACACAGGGTGTCCTCCTGGTGCTTTTTCCAACGACGTCCTCCGTAAGATATTCGGACGCAGGGGTTCTCATCAGGACAGCACAGGACATGGAAGGTGCTGAAAGCGGATATACGGGCGGTGATCGAAAGGGCGGCTCGGGCTGTCCCGCAGTAAGGAGTATAACAACCGGCCAAGCGGACTGCATAGCGCATCTCGGGCTTTACGGGAGCGGCGTCTGGGTGCGGAATCTTGGATAGGTATCACGACAAACTACAGGTGCATAGACAAGTAGGTACATACGTACCCCGAATCTATCAATCGCCGGTTGCCCGGCTAGTCGGTGCTGGTTAGTCCCAAGTGACGGGTTTACAGCAGGCTTTAGAACATACCATAGTATATCCGACATTATCCGCCGTCGCATATGCAGAGCCTCGTCACTCTTACACAGTACCCGTGACATTAGAGAGGACTCGCGCAGAATATCCGTAGAACACGACGTTGTTTCTTCACGAACGCCAGGGGAAGGTGGTGCCGGTGCGACCCTGGACGATCCGCACAAATCATTTATCTGCGTCCTGGACCCATCGGGTAATTTCGCTGAGTGCCGGAGCAGATCAGCGCCGCTGCTACCGTGCTCCACTTGGACGCGAATTAAGGGATCAGCCAGGCTCGCCAGGGAGGGCCAGGAGTCGGCTTCGCCGCATTTTACCCTAGCCGCCCGCGGGCAAGCAAGCCACCCCCAGAGCGCCCAGCCGAGCCAGACCCCGAACTTGCAGACGCATGCCGTTCCCCACATCACGCCCAGAGATCAAAATCGAGCGGCACCGGCACTTCGTGCAGTGGTGGGCTGGGCATTGCGGGGAAGACAAGAAGGACAAGAGATTTGGAAAAAGGCTTGTGTGCAACGACAGTCGATGCTTTGATGTATGGGAGGCGCAAGAAGGCAGTGACTGCGCCGCCCCGACGCCAGTCACAGGTTGAGCAGTGTCGTTATGCTGCGCTAGGCGCCTGACAGTCCCATCGTCCCCAACGCCCCTCATCCTCATGCCCCCTGGCTTTAATTAGAAACCCCACATTCTTCTGGAAGGTTTGTTGGTTGCTTCGGGACAGGGCGAGAAGGGCCAGGCGAAGGAGCGAGAAGGGCACTGCTGCGAGTACACGACGTACCGTACCCCGTACCCCGGACAATATCTCTGGGTAAATGGCTGGATCAAAGCCGCTGCGCGCGCGTGCATCGGCAGCCCAGTACCGGGTCGCATGCCCATATTAACCTGATCTGGTATTGCGACCTTCCCCGGTCCAGCCACTGCATCCGTTCCGCGTCCGTGGGTTGCTGGGGTGCAGCCGTTGAGCTGCCAAGTAGAGTGGTGCCCCAATCTACGGTACGTCGGGTAAATGCGCCCTGAAACAGCCGCCAGCCCTTCGCCATTCACGTGCGGCCTCGCAGCCCTGGTCCTGGGCTCGAGCTGGGCTCCAGTGTTGACGTCTGCTCACCCGTTGCCACGGGTGGCCACGGCAGCCAGATCGACGCGGGCGGCACGAATGCGGAAATGTCTGGAGGGAGCTTCCGAGGAGGGTGGATCTGGGATCACGAGCATGATCGGGTCGATGGGGCCGAGTGGGGGGACGATGCGCAGACCATCACGACCACGAAGGTATAAGATCACGACCTCGACGCGCCCTCTTCGACGATTCAGACCAGCTCACCAGCCTCACACAGCTCCAGTCCAGTCCTTCTCTTCCCACAGCATCTCAAGCCAACACAACAACAACCGCCAAAATGGTCTCCTTCACCTATCTGGCTCTTCTTGCCTCCTCGGTCCTCGGCGCCGTTGCCGCCCCGGCCGCCGAGCCCGTTGGCTCTGACCTGCCCGACTTCGAGTTCAACCTCGAGACCCGCAACTTCACCCGTCGCCAGGACTACAACCAGAACTGGAAGGGTGGCGGTGGCAACGTCCAGTACTCGTCCACCAACAACGGCTACTCGGTCAACTTCCAGGGCGCCGGTGACTTCGTCATGGGCAAGGGCTGGAGGACGGGCACTTCCCGGTAAGAAACTCAAAAAGACATTCACTGCAACAAATCATCACCATGCATGCTAACATTATCTCCGCAGCACCATCACCTACTCCGGCAGCACGTCGTACCAGGCCGGCACCGTCCTGGTCTCGGTCTACGGCTGGTCCAAGAACCCCCTGGTCGAGTACTACGTGCAGCAGTACACCTCCAACGGCGCCGGCTCGGCCCAGGGCCAGAAGCTCGGCTCGTACACCAGCGACGGCGCCACCTACGAGATCTGGAAGCACCAGCAGGTCAACCAGCCGTCCATCGTCGGCACCTCGACCTTCTGGCAGTACATCTCCAACCGCGTCTCGGGCGCCCCCAACGGCGGCACCGTCACCATGGCCAACCACATCAACGCCTGGAAGTCGCACGGCCTCAACCTCGGCCAGATGGACTACCAGGTCCTCGCCACCGAGGGCTGGGGCGGTGCCAGCGGCAGCTCCAAGTACACCATCTCCGGTTAAGCGTCCTCGCGCGCCGCGCCGACCCCGTCATCCGGCTGTCAGCAACAAAGGCTTGTACTTTGGAGTGGGCGGTCAGGTTATGGTGGCATTTCTCGTGAGAAGCTGAAAAGGGTTTCGCACTCTGGGAGGAAGGGGTTGGATGGGGGTTTGTGGGCTGTGGGATGAGATACTTCGCTTCATGTAACAGTCTCTTTTTGAGTCTGGATGTCGATATTGGGAAATTCAGTACATGCATCTTTCACTTACACTGAGTCCTGTACATCGCCAACGTGTCATTGTGCCATGCGACAACAGCAACAATCTTCCTCACTTCGGAACGGTTTTCCATCACCAGAGAACGTTCCTACTCCCCATGCCGTGCGAGACTCAACCCTCTTCTTCTGTGCAGCGCAACCGCTGTCGCATCGACTGGTTTAGTTCGACCGAGATCATCCCGATCCTTTCGTCACTAAACACCACATGTAACAGAACATTGTTTTTGGTTCCGTCACATCGAATTCAAGCTTTTCAAAACCTATCCAAAGGTGCGTACCGAGCAGTGCCATCTGCAGGCAAAAACAAGGGACACGGCAATGCCTCGGCATAGCCTGTTCGATTTAGGCGCTTTGAATCAACCCGCCCGTGAAACCAACACCAACACAAATAAAACCGGGACCGAGAGAGCGCGTCAATCCCCGTACAGCCGGGACAAACCTGCTTGTCAAATGTGATATAAACCCGGTTTTCTTGGCTCCCAGGAGCCCGGTGGCTCAGCGTTGCTGGTCATCAGCCCGCATCCCCATCACGGACAAGATCTACATGCCAGGGAGAGTCAAAGCGGGCGGAGCGGCAATCTAAATGCGGGGAAGTACTTGTAGCCCGCAAGGTTCTTTAAAAGGAAGGTTTATAACCCGCGGCTGCTGCTGCGGCAAAAGGGGAGGCAGTCCTGCGTGATTCCGAATCTCTAGTTAACCCGGATGCTGCCTTTTGCTTTTCCGCTGCCCGCGGGATGCGTTCGAACCCGTGCGCGGAGAAGCCCGCTGCACCATAATGACAGCCCGCCCATTTTCGGCGGGAGCTGGCAAGACGGGACACTTGCAAAATCAAGGCCAAGAATGGGGTACAATGCAGTTACGAACTGGCAGAGTAAGAACACGCAAAGCCGACTTGGTTCGTGGTCGTAAAAGCATTCGACCAGAGGAAGGTGGATCCCAGAGAGCTGAAACGGGGACTGAGAGTCCTACCTACTTGTTCATAAGTAGCTGTGTATATCACAGGTGCAGATGCAAGTAAGGGGATGTGGGCAGGTTCACGAAGTGGGATGATTTGTCTGCATTGTAGAGTAAGGCATAAGGAGCTAAGTACCTACTTTGCCCCTTGTTCCGTCCGGAGTCCGGATGTATTCTTGCAGGATTCCTGAATACTGTCGTGGAACATAACACTTCGGTCCTTCTTCATCAACGAAGACCTCTCTAAAATATGGGGATTGAGAGAGTTCTTCATTTCGCCGCGCACATGCCAGGCAGCTGGTGTCGTCAGATGATTTAGTCGAGCTCTCTATCCACATACGACTAAACCTCTGCATTCTGTCTAATGGACAACTCGAGCGCCGCAGGCGGTGCAGTTTGCAGCAGTGCATTGCGGCCCAGTTCGAACATCCTCTCGGCTGTGCACGATCCGTCAGCCCACGAAGAAACCCTTTCCAACAAAGCGAAGGAAGCATATCAGAGTGAGCCGATGGAGCTTACCGTTGGCTTTGTGAAATCTCAGGTGTCTGAACCCGTTGGGGTGGTGGTAAACCTTGCGTTTCCCGTTCCCTTCTAGCTGGACGACCCAGGTGGGCGAGGTGAATGTTGACGATCCCGAAGGCGAGGAGGCGAAGAAGGCAGCCGGTACTTGCAAGAGGGGTCAGTCGTCAAAACCTGTTGGTATTCTGCTCGACGTGGATAAGGTATGCTCCAGGTGGGTAGGTACTCACAGATTTGAGTCAGGGTAGTGCATCTGTTTCGACTGGTGACAATGAGGCGGTGTCTGTCGTCTTGGCCTCGGGTAATCAGAAGTTCCGCGTCAGAAATCGCGGCGACATCGCATTGGACCTCTGATACTTGTCTGGAATTTGCGATTGATCAGCATTTTGGTGGCAACGTAACGCGGGTTGATTCAAGGACTTACAAATGCAGGACAACGGTCTCGTCTGGTCGTGGGTATTGCAAGCTCGTGACGTAGAGCTCCATTCGCATCTCTTCGAGTCGTTGATGGAGCTTCTTGGCACCTAGCATAAACTTAGCTCGAGATCTGCTCATTGGGCTCGGTTGAGAACGCTCACCTTCTATGGATGTCATACGAAATGAGACATCCGTGTTCTCCAAGCGGTGAGCCTGCTGCTCTTGGATGTAGCCCAGACATTCCACCTTTTGAAGTACGACACGGCTTTCGCTCTGCTCCAATGTGATGGTGGTGGAGTGGTGCACTGGCGACCGAGAAATGTTATCATCCAGACAATGGTACAGCCGAGACTGCAAAAAAGAGAGGCAACTGATGGGCCAAATACGCACGGTGAATGATCGTCTTCGTAACATCACCCGGCTTATTAGCAGCCTGGTCGCCATAGTAGATTGACAATTCGGCGTAGTCCAGACTCGGGTCCTGTCGCGCGGTCTTGAGGCCAAATTCCTGGTAGTTGAGGAGACTCAATCCTTTAACGTGAGACTTTGACAGCTCTCTGTGGCCCACTTAAAACATGACGGCGTCGACGAGTGTGTGCAGATTCTTCACGTCACTACAAGCCATTAGCCCGCCCATTGCCGTTAAGAAGAGCCTTTCTTCGTTGAGGGCGCCGACACGGCGCCTTACGTACCCTTGAAGATGAAGAGCTCGAACATGCTGGCCATCAGGCGAGGCATGTACCAGCATGTTACTCATCCCATGTTGTAGCATGGCTTTGGTTCTCAAATGGGTCAACGGCCGGATGAAGGAATCTTCGAAATCTTGAACATCTGCTCCCGCCAAAAAAAAAAAAAAAAAAAAAAAAAAAAAACCCCGTAGCGTCGTTAGCGTCTATGTGACACCTTCTGGCTGACGGGCTTGTGAGGGAGCGCCCTGCATCACTTACCCGATGCCGTGACATTGCTGATGTGAATGGTGACCATCTGGTTTGTGGACCTATCAAGCACCTTGAACAAGAGCCAGGATCCATTCTCACCTGTCTGGCGGAACGGGAAACATAGCGACGAGACTGGCGAAGTGAGCTTATGCGCATTCAAAGCGTACACTCTACGGCGGGAGAGCATGGGAGGGGAGCATCTGAGCAATGACTCACGAGCAATACTCTCAACCTTCGGGTGGGCCGCACCCAAAGTAGAGGATGACCTTTGTTGACACTGGCAGACGAACAGTTGCAATGACTCTGGTTCTGCCCAGTTCGCATGGAGACAAGCTTTGGCGCATACAGGTTGAATCCCTTCATTCGTCACCGTATGTACTGCAAATGTTACCTGTCGTGGTTGTACCAGGTCAAGCTGAGAGTCGCTGTGCTGCTGCGGAGGTACGCTTGAGGCAGTTGTGGTATCCTTCAGATTTCGTGCCCACCAGGAGTGAATATCTCGCAGCATGGTCGAATTTTCTTTGAGGCTGTCCTCAAATTCGCGATGTCCGCGAGCTACAAATCATAAATCATTAGTGCCAGCTGTTCTGTGTCCATGTGCTGGGAGTGTTAGGCCCCAATCGGGAACGCACTTCACGATGATGCCCAGAATCAAGTCCAAGCTATTGGTATGGACCATAAGCTGGTTTCGGAGGGTGGCTAGGTTGCCAGCTTCGGTTGTCCAAGCAACTTTCTTGTAGTTCTTGCGCAACTCGGCGCTCCAACGCTGACATCGTGACTTCTTCGGATCCTTGGTGTCTGCAACAATGCCATACCGCTCCACGATATCCTCGAGATGCTTCAATGTCTCACGGCAGTTGCTGAGAATGCCCGACACTGTCTGGGTATCATCACGGACTCCGTTCTGGAACCGGGCAGGCAGTTTGGCAGGGTCGATGTTAACGTCGTCGCCGCAGACGTCCTTGAATGCTGCCAGGGCGGCGCTGAGAGAGTAGAGCTGGTTCTCGACCTCGCGAAACTCTGCCGGAGCAGAACCGCGGCCGCTGGTGAAGGCGTGAGCAATCTTCCCGGCAATCGTGGACATGGCGACCACGTCGCCGAATGACACGGGTGATGCCATGATGGGCCGGCTTGTCAAAGGTCTGTTGCGCACCAACTCAAGTCGTGGGAGTTCCCCGAGTACGATGTGATTCGGTCACTTCTGTCGGGGGGGACAAATCTAAAAAAAACCTATGAAGGAAAAGTTAGCCCGAATCTTCATATTGCCTCAAGAGCAACTGTGTCGAGGTACCTACTCTTATTGTGTGGACGCGACTTTTGCAGCATTGCGGCCGTGTTTCTTGTAAGTCTAAGGTTCCGTAGTCCCAAGACCTCCGACCTCCCGACCTCACACCTCTGTACACAGGCCCCCGGAGACGCGGAGCCTCGTCGATGCAACACCGCCCAGGTGCAGCTGCACAGCCCCTGCCACCCTCGAGGAGGTGGTCCTCTGATTGGTTCATCTCGTTCTTGGTCCTGCACGTTTCGTGGGCAGGTTGGGCGGAAAGGTAGCTTGAGCGTGGCGCGCATGCAGTGCGCTGGGAGAGGGAGCATCGTGTTACATGGAGGCTAACTCAGAGCCAGAGCCTCGCCGTCAGCACTCGCAGGCGACTGTACGGCAACCAGAGGCAGTCCACGGGGTATTTAACTCCTCCCGTCTTGGCCAGCCCCCCGCCCCCTAACCTTGATTCTAGTGCCTCCGAGTGACCTAGGTGCATGCTGTCTCAACCGTGTTAGTCGTGCCATCATCCGTCGGCCAAGGGAAATGATGTCGTCGCATCGCTGGAATCGGGTCTTTTCGGCCGGTATTACGTGGAACCCCGCAGAGCCATTGCCGCCTGAACTGCAGGACGGGCAGCTTGAGTACATCTCACGTCCGGTCCAGGTCCTCCTTCGAGTCTGCATGCTTACTCGGTGGCGGCCTACGTCAACACGACCGTCTCAAACTCACAGAATGGATACGGCTTGAACGGCAGGCGCCCCAACCTCAGCAGCAACGGACCCCAAGCATTAAAGACGCTACCGACGCTCGCGGTGCAGAATCAAGGGCGTAATGTACTCCCGCCCCTTTCCGTCGCCGTGGACGTTTCTATCGTCCAGGACACGGCCCGCGTCGCGGTCACGCAACTCTTTTACAACGACTCGGCCGTGCCGATCAAGGAGGCCGCATTCACCTTCCCGCTTCCTGCCGGCTGTACGATCACCGACTTCAGCTGCAAGATTGGCACGAACGGCGTGATCAAGGGAACCGTCAAACCTCGCGAGCAGGCGCGCGAGGCATTCAAGCACCATATCCGCCACCACGACACCGCCGCCGGCTTGTTAGAGCAGGACACGCCCGAGATCATCACCACCAACCTCGGCAACATCCCCGAGCGGACAAAGATCAGGGTCTCCCTGAACCACATCACTCTCGTGAAGCACCACTTTGCCGACAGCAAGAACGTCTCGACTCCGACGATCCCCACCTCCATTGCGCCCCGTTACGGCGACACCCCCGCAGACTACAACGATGCAGCGACGAGCGACGTCTCACAGAGGCTCGCTCTGGACATTGAGATCATCGAGGCGGAGAGGATCACGTCTATTGACAGCTCCTCGCATGCCGTTGTTGTGGAGAGGCGCCGCGGACCTGTCGTCGCCGAGAGTTTTGCCGATCTTGCCGGCGAGGACGACAGGAGCTATGTCGACACTGCCTCCGTCAGGCTGGAGGCTGGGTGCCTCTTCCTCGATAAGGACTTCGTCCTCGATATTGTTACGGCACCCGGCGGCGGTACTGAAAATCCTCAGGCATGGCTCGAGGAGCACCCAACCATTCCGAATCACAAGGCACTGATGTTGACGTTTCCTCCGGGCTTCCTGACACGGAGCGCTCCTCCGCTGCAGCGCTCTGAGGTCCTCTTTCTTGCCGATCTCTCCGGCTCCATGGATGACAAGATCCCGGCTCTCAAGTCCGCGATGCAATTCTTCCTCAAGGGCATACCGAGAGGGCGTAAGTTCAACATCTGGTGCTTTGGCAGCAGCTACACGTCCTGGCAACCGAGTTCGGTCGATTACGGTGAAGCCACGCTCCGATCAGCCCTCGACTGGGTGCAAGAAACCTTTTCAGCAGACATGGGCGGCACCGACCTGCTGCCCGCCATCCAGGCTATCGTGTCTGCGCGGGACAAGTCGCTGATGACCGACATTATCGTCCTCACCGACGGCGAGACTTGGTACCTTGAGCAGACCATCGACTATATCCAGAAAACCAGTCTAAACACAGAAGGACAAGTTCGATTCTTTGCGCTTGGCATTGGCAAAGCCGTTTCACACGCCCTAGTCAGCGGGATTGCCAAGGCAGGAGGGGGCTATGCCGAGGTTGTCGAAGAAGCGAGTGAGGGAGGTTGGGAAGACCGCGTGGTGAGCATGGCCAAGGCTGCTCTGATGAGCGCTCATTCGGGGCCGCTGCATCTTGTCTTCGACCTTCAGGACCAGGACGGAAACACAAAGAGTAATTGAGATCCACTCATGCTCTCCTTGGTCAACTACTAACAGATTCTACAGGTTCAAGCCTCGCAGACGCTCGGAGATCTCCGGCCGACGTCTCAGCCGTGAGCCCGTTCGACAGAAGCCGCGTCTACTTCCTGCTCGACACGCCCGGGAATTTCGAGACAGTCAAGCAGGTCAAAATCGAAGTTTTGCTTAACGGAAACATGGAGACCGTAACTGTCCCCATCACAGTCCTCGAGAAACCGGACGCCACCATCCACAAACTGGCGGCACGCTCACTGTTGGACGACCTGGAGCGCGGGCGCAGTCACATTCACCTAGGTTCCAACCGGCCGTATCCCGGATCACGGGCTGAAACCACCATGGTTCGGAGAGAGGCGGAGGAGGTTGCATGCAAATGGGGGCTCATGTCCAAGTGGACAAGCTTCTTCTTAGTCGAGGAACCGATCCTGACGACTGGAACTGACCCCTCGCTGAGCGGTGTGGTGGAAGTCAAGGATGCGCCCGGAGATGATCTCCTCCAACCACGGGGGATTGTTCACCAGCTCGCAGCTCCTGAGCCCATGGCCAACCTGGTTGGGTGGATTCACCGTGACAGCTCGGCTACTCCATCAAGTCACGGGTCGCCCACGACTGGAGCATCGTCTACGTGGGGGTTTTCTGACCTGCTTGGTGCGTTGCCTGGAGGGAACAGTGGCTTGCCCGTTTACTTAGATTGTGCCTCTATACATATCGTTACGGCCGAAGGCCAGGAGGATGTGTCGAAGGACAGAAGCGAACCCGGGCCATCCCAAAGCACGGGTTCAAAGGAGGTTTACCAGGAAGGGTGGTACGGCTCGACGTCATCATTGTCACCGCCCTCACGGCCGCCACCCTCACCGCTCCAAAAGGCCAACTTGGAACCTGAGCGGCGAGAAGAAACCGTCTTAAATGAAGGGCATGCACGGTTACAAGTCGAGAAAGCCTTTGTCATGAGAGATATGCGAGTGCCTTCACCGTCCCGTCACGATAGCGATGGTGTTTCCCCCGCGCTGGTGTACGGCCCTCATGCACACGGCTCCGAGTCACATGCTCCCAGAGCTTCAGACAAGTTTTTGTTGAGGCTCGAAACTGAGCTTCGCAATACTGGCACGGCAATGGGAGACTCGCCTTCATTTTCTTCACGATCTAACGAGCTTGAGGGGTATTGGCAGCGAACCAGCAGAGGGTTCTGCCGAGCCGACGCAGAGTCAGGCCGAGAACCAAAACAGAGCCCAGGAGGAGTTCCGGTTGTCATCCAGGTCAGTGCCGTCTCATGACGATCCCAAGTCTTCTGGTCCGCTCATGACGAACGCTAATCCCGGGATTAGTGACGATGATGTCCCGCTTGCAACGTCGCTCCCAGGCAAAACGAGCAGAGGCCGCCCCTTGGCACTCGCGGAAGACCGCCCTATTTCAGTGCCACCGGAGAGAGCCTTCATCAACTCCATGCTGCAGTGCCAGCAATATGACGGCTGCATTGATTTCGGCGACTGGGCCAAGGCCGTGGAATGGCTCGGGCGAACCATCTGTTATGCGCTGATACATGAGGGGCCCAAACGCAACTTGCGAAACCATACCGACATACTGTGGACGGCGGCCATCTACGTGCTTCTGGAGCGGGACTTTCAGTTTTGCAAAGCGCTGTGGGATCTCATGGCCATCAAGATGGAGACATTCTGCCGCAAACATCCGCTGCCTGACGGTGGCGACGTGATACCGTGGATGAGGGTCGTGTTGGACGGACTCAAGATGCCGATGCACGAAACAGCAGACGAGCAAGCTGCCTCACACCAGAATGCAAATATCGACCCCGAGCCAACAGACGCGGAATCGGAGAAGCATGCGAGCGAGCCGGAGACACCGCGCCTCTCCCCCGACCCTTCGAATTCCAGCCAGGAACAACAAACAGGAGAACGAGTGGGCTGTCGCGAATGCGGCTATTTCCCGAGCAAGGGCCCCTACCAGCGCAAGAGGCTTGCACGCCACAAGCTGACCGGCAAGCACCTTCGAACAACGAAGGGGAGCCACCAAGTGAGCCCTGTCCAGGCATGCCCCGATTGCGGGCTGAAGTTTATGCGCCAGGACAACCTACAGCGGCACATGGAAAAGCGGCACTGCGGCAAGCAGCGGAGCGCTGAAAGTTCTGCGAAAGCAGCGGAGGATGTCTCGCACGAGGGTGGTGCTGCCGAGCCGGCTCATACCAGTGAGAACGCCCAGCTGAGCACGGAGGAGGAGCTAGAGGTGAACATCTGCGACTAGGTCTGGAACCTCTCCTCCCAGGGAGTTTCCGTGTCCGGCAAGCGGGAGAAATCCTCATCGACAGGGGCTCGCGGTATGCTCAGGACTTCAGTGCATTGGCAAGCCGCCTGCTGATGGATCTCTAGGCGTGGAGCAGGCACCACACCGTCGACTGGGAGGAATACGATCCGACTTCCCCCCTAAACCACTTACCGCAACCCTTCATGTCTATCAAGTCGTTTGAATAGAAGTTGTGTATTTCTCCTTTCACTCCATGTGGCTCACTCTTCACATGCCATCGTAAGAGTATCAATTACTCATCGCTGTGCATTCTACAAATTCAACAAACCATCTCCGCTTTCAAACTCTCCAACCAACCCTCCACCTCTCGCTAAACAACCCCCATCACTCATGCATGAATAGCCTCCTGCACATGCGGATAAACCTGCACCATGCGGTGATACAAATCCGGGTGATCGCGCATGAGCACCTCCGGGTCCCAGGCGGCGGCGACAAAGATGGTGTCGACGCCAGAGCTGAGCGGGGTCGTAAAGACATTGCAAATCTGCAGCCCAATCAGGAACGCAAACGCCACGACGACAGGCGTGTAGCTGCCGCTGGCGTTGTACGCCGGGTGCGTGAACACCAGGTACAGGTAGGCCAGCAGGGCGCAGGCGTAGCCGACGAAAGTGGCGCCGAGGCCGAGGACGGGGCCGAGCAGGCACTCATTGATCAGCGCGTCGATGCCGCGGTCTTTGATCATTCTACGCAAAAGTCAGAATCAAACATGAAATCAAACAGGGAGAGGGGGGGTCGGACTCACCTCCACGTGTCCTTGGCGGCGGGGATGTACGCCTTGCCGTAGAGCGCAATGTGCGAGAAGGCGTAGCGGTTGAGGAACTGCACGGCCCAGTCGAGGATGCCGATCAGGCAGCCAACAAAGCAAAACACAACAGTCCCCACAATGTCGCCCTCGGACGAGGCCTGGTGCTGCGCGACGGACGCGAGCTGCCGCAAAAAGTTCACAATCGCCACCAGCAGGCTGCCCAGGCTGATGCTGCCGAAGCTATAAGTCAGCGAGCGCCGCAGCGCACCGCGCGTCACTTTAGTCGGGTAGTTGCGCGCGTTGAAGTACCACGCCCCGTACACGCCCGAGATGGTCGTGTGGATCGTGTTCTTGAGCCACTCGGAGATCCAGTAGGCCGCGAACGTGATGAACACGGTCAGGCCGATCACCTTGCCTGTGCTGCAGCTGCCGACGCCCTCGCGGCAGGCTGGATTGTCTGGGCTCGGCTCGTATTTCACGTAAATAGCCACCAGCGTGACCGAGTACCAGGCCGCAAACGCGGTGGCCAGCAGGCCGCCGACGGCGCTGACGATGTAGACGTGGCCGAACCCTCGGGCGACGTCCATGGCGGTCTGCAGCATCAGCACGCTAAAGGGGATGCGGCTGCGCCAGCTGAGGAAGCAGATGACGGTGAAGATGGAAAACAGCAGGAACACGATGCCGCCGGACCAGTAGCGGCGCGTCAGCATGTAGATGGCCGTCACGAAGCCGAGGATGATGTTCAGGATGCCGGTGATCCAGATGAACTGCTTGGTGAACTTGCGCGCGAGCCACATGTAGGAGTAGCTCAGCACGAGCGCGGCGACCAGCACCCACAGGAAGAGGAAGATGGTGTGGGTGGTCAAACCGAAGTTGTTGAGCTGGCCGTTGAGGCCGCCCGAGTTCGTAGGGCGCGTAGCGGCTGGGGTACACAATTAGCGAAATACGCATGTATGTGAGGTAATCGATGAAGACAAACCATAGCCCTGGATGGAGATGGCGGACACGACCACAAAAGCGGCGCAGGTCGCGAGGAAGAGGAGACCAGCCCACAGATCATTCCATTTCGGCTTCTCGATAGGGAAGAGCTCGTCGTACGACGGCGGCGGACCGTCGTGCTTCGCTGGCGACGGAGGATAGGGTGGAGGAGCATACTGGCCGCCGCTTGGAGGGTTGTCGTTGTAGTTATCGCCGCCCTGCTGTTGCTGAGGTGATAGCGGGATGGAATGCATCTTGTTAGGATTGTGGTAGTTGGCGGCCTCGCCGCCGTAGTTCGCCATGGTTGCGTTGGGTTTCCGTCGCAAGTGTGAAGGAAAACAAACGTTCTTTACGCGCCTGCGCCCACGATCGATTTTATTTATCCCTAGCTTCGCGCGGCGAGCTGGGTGTGTTGGGGAGGTGATTGATGGGTTGGTCGAGGGATAAAACCAGCAACGAGTTTGGTCGGTCGGGGCAAGTGGCTGGAGGCCCAATCAGGTGTACCACCCTGGCCTGTATGTAGAACGATGCCAGATGAAAATCATTGCACAGGGCGGTGTACAAACAGCGATCGACGATCTGTTTCTGCATCTCGATGGCTTGGATTACGTCATGAGACTGGTGTTGAATGACGGCGAGACCCGCGCCAAGCCCAGGCCGCTTTTGTTTCATGATCGGCCCGGGCCCACCAGGATCTGTCACGACCCAAACAACAGGCGGCCACATCCTTCCACATTGAGAACTGCCGTCTTGAAAAGCGTCTTAAAATGGCAAGAGTGAAAGGTCATCACTGGCCGCACCTGGCCGATTGATGAGTGTCCCTCGTCCGCACCTTCTCCCACGCAGGCAGCGCCCACTCCCGCATCCACTCCGTCTGCAGCACTTCTTTAGCATTGGGCCGATGCTCCGGCCTGAACCGCAGCATCAACCGCATCATGGCTTCAAACGCACGCTTCTCCCTCTCGTCCAGCGTTGCCATCTTCTTGTCGCGCCGCGGCTGCTGGACCCATTTCTCGAACCGACGTTCCCACGACCACACGCATCGATCCTCAATGGCCTTCCCCGTTTCATCGAACTGCTTCGCCCGCCCCTCCCATTGTTCCCACCACCGACCTAGTAGGTCAACTTGATCTGCCGCGACTTCATCCGCCGTTGCGAAGAAGACGTCGAACAATGACCTGTGCGAGATCAGAACCCAGATGGTGCATCCCAGGCTCCAGATGTGGGAAGGAAAAGAGAGGGGAGTGCTGGGCTGAAACCGAGTCTCTGGCGGCCGAATCTCCAGCGGCGCATAAGATTCGCATCGTACCTCGGTCGACGGACGGAATGCGACGCCAAAATCGGTAAGCAGCAGCTTTGCGTCGGACAATGCGATCTTCTCGCACCACTTACCGAACCATATCGGCGGAATGGCGTGCGAAGGGACGCCTAGCCCCAGCGGTGCGCCGTCCAGTCTGACCACGGGTTCCGGTTCAGGCGCACCATATCTCTCGTAAAGCTGCTCCTCGGACAGTGAGTTCAAGCTGGAAGGCAGATGGAGGAGCACATTGCCAAGGTGAAGGTCTGCATCACCACAGTGAGAACAACATCCCGCTACGCCCCGCGCCGCGTGAACCCTGATGCTCACCTCCGTGAACAAATCCCTCTTCATGGACATGCGCAACAGCGAGAGCGAGCTGTGCTGCCAGCGACCGAGCAACATCCAACTGGAGTAACCTGCAGACGGACGCCTCCTTGGCAACCGCAAGACTGCATCTCGCCGGGGCAGTCACCAGACAGGCGTGCGTGCCGTTTGGTCCGCTGAGATCAAAGTGATCCAGAACGACCGGCACCACCTCCCTCCCACGCCCTCCCCCACGAAGCTTTGCGCCGCCTAGACGCGAGAGGACATCCATCTCGCAGCGACTGGCGTCAGCGGTGCCCACCTTGACCGCGACATACCCACGTTTGCCTTGCTCATCGCGCGCCAGCTAGATGGTGGAGAACGTGCCGTAGCCGAGCTTGTGCACGACGCGGTACCGCCCGTGGAGGCAGTCGCCGTGCAGGAGCGGGTGGTAGCCACCGGGCCGGTAGTACTCCAATTTCTCCACGTCCTCGATGAGTTTGTAGACGAAGCGTCGAGCTGGCACACTTGACCACCTGATCAATCGAGACAGCAAATGTGGCGGCCTGGCCAGACTGCGCCTGGTGGTTGGAAACGGGAGGGTCCAGGGGCCGCGACCTGCTGGCCGAGCCATGGCCTGGTCAACCTGACTTGAAGAGAATCGATGACTGAAACGCCGAAAAATGCGCCGAAAGAAAGGCGAAGCAAATCTGTCACGTGCTGGCTGACCGGGGGTGCGAATCACCGACGACAAAGCAACTCAAAGCCACGACCAAATCCCTTTCTATTTTGCACTATTTCCCCATCTCAACGTCCTACCAGCCCCTATTTCGGCCCCGTCTTCCCCGTCGGAATGCAAAACAGCACCAACCTCTTCCCCTTCGCCCCTTCCTCGCCCTCCTTCCAATCACCCAGCCCCTTATCCACGCGATAATACCCGCGGCGCTCCAGCTGAATAATATCATCCTTCTTCAACCCAGCCGCCGCCTCATCACACCACGCGTCCTCCACCGTCTCGGTGACCGGCGTCAGGAACTTCTCCATGTCATCCTCCTCACCCAGCACATCCTTCGTAATCAGATAGTCAAAGTCCCACAGCTCAGCAGGCACAAGCGTCTGGCCCTGCGCAGCCAGCCACGTGATCTTCTTCTCGGTCGCCTTGACGTCGCCCTGCAGGTGCAGCTCGCAGGCCAGGGTCGGGATGGGGTCGCCGGCGGCGACAGAGCGCACGATGGCGTTGCCCCACGCCATGAGCGTGACTTCCTCGCCCTCGCGGAAGCTCTTGGCGTCGGCCTGGTCGAGCAGCAGCTCGGACGCAAACACCACCTTCTTGGTGCCGACGTCCTTGTTCTTGGGGTGCTTGGGGCGGTCGGTCGAGTAAGGCTGCGCGGGGGCGTCGGCGCCGGTGACGGTGACGCGCACGACGTCCTTCTGCAGGATGGCGGTGTGGCGCGGCGCGATCGGGTCGATCTCCTTCTTGTTGCTGGCCCAGAAGTTGGTCCAGTCCATGGTGACCACGTTGCGGCTGGGGCCCTGCTTGAGGATGAAGTCGCGCAGCGCGGGGATGGTCATGCCGCGGCGGCGCACGCCGCGGATCGTCGGCATGCGCGGGTCGTCCCAGCCCCACACCCGCCCCGTGTCGACCAGCTTGGCTAGCTTGCGCTTGGACAGGAAGGTGCGGATGAAGTTCATGCGCGCGAAATCCCACATGTAGACTTGTCGGAGGCCGAGTGTGTCGAGGAACCACTGGTACAGTGGGTTGCGGTCCGTGTACTCGGTCGAGCGTAGCGCGTGGGTGACGCCCTCGTGGCTGTCGACCAGCGGGCAGGCCAGGTCGTACATGGGGTAGATCTTCCACTTGGTGCCGGTGCGGTGGTGCGGAGTCTCGACGTTGCAGCGGTAGATGACGGGGTCGCGCATCGCCTTGTTCGGGTTGTCGACCGAGACCTTGGCGCGGATGCAGTTCTGCAGGCCCTCGGCGGAGCCCTGCTTCATCTCCTCGAAGATGCGCAAATTCTCCTCGACGCTCCTGTCCCGGCGCTTGGAGGCAATGCCCTTCCACCGCTCGTCGCGCATCGTCTCCTGGTCTGTGTCGTCGGCATAGGCGTGGCCCTCCTTGATCAGCCGCACGCACATGTCGTAGAGGTAGTCGAAGTAGTCCGACGTGTAGGAGAGCGCGTCGGGCTTGATGCCCATGAGGGCGAGGTCCTCGATGATGGCATCCTGGTACTCCTCCTTCTCTTTGGACGGGTTGGTGTCGTCGAGACGCAGGCGCAGCGTGCCCTTGTAGGCTTGGTGCGCAAAGTAGTCGCTGAGAAGGGCAGCCTTGGCATGTCCGATGTGCAGATATCCCCTGATGTTACTGTTAGTCCAACATGCTGTGTGTAGGGGCCAGGTTGTGATAGCGCTCACGAGGGCTCGGGCAGGAATCTTGTCACAACACCCTGATCGGCATTTTGCAAAGCCAGAGCATAGCTCGCGCCGGCTTTGCTCGCCGCGGCAACCTTAGCCTTGGCAGCAGCGTCCTTGGCCTTGACCTCGGCCTGAATCTCGGGGTGGTTCTCCTCGATGAAGTTGAACCAGCGGGCAAGGTTGACGAGACTGCCGCGCTTGATGAATGAGACAGCAGCCCGGTTGCCGCGGAGCGCCAGCCAGATTTTGGTGTCGAGGTCGCCAAGCGTGTACCCGTCGAGGTATGTGCGCAGAATCAAGTGCTTATCCAGCGACTGCAGGCGCGGCTCAATCTGACGGAAATCGGCCGTCAGAAGTGCCTCGAGGGGCTTGAGCTCGTCCAACTTCATTGTCGTGATTTGTGGTGAGAGCGTGCCCAGAGACGGATGTGCTAGTCGGACGATGGCGGAAGCTTACACGACCTGTGAATGACTGGATTGAGTCAACACTTACTGCACTGCCGTCCGCAAACTTTTGGAGGGGCAACAGGTGCCCAAATCCGTGGCGGGGTAGGTGCGCGTGTCTGCTTGTTTCCGCCGGGCGGTGAGTGCTACCCCTGCTTGTCCACAAGCCAACCCCTGCTCCTGACGGGAGCGTTGGCGCCTCGAATTCAAGGCCGTGAACGGACCGCTGGCGCTCGGACCTAACTTTTTTCTGAGAAACGCAGCTTCAGTCAATTGACATTCAGGACCTGGCTCGCGACACTGCTCGGCCTCGTGTTTCTGCCAGCGGCGTCCGCCCCCAATGGCTTCCCTCAACCAATGTCTTGCCTCGCTGGCAAGACTCAGCCTCTCAGCGCCGGTGAGGCCAGCAGTGTCCTCGACGATCCCCAAGTTCCTCCTCCCGTCGGTCGCAGCGCCCTTGGTTCGCCATGCGTCTGGCGGCGGCGGCATGCGCAAGCGCCCCGTCAAGAAGAAGAAGACGTTCAAGACCTTCCGCACCTACGATTTGTCTCAGATGCAACAGTTTTCTCTTTGCGACGCCATGAGGCGCGTTCAACCCCCAGCTTCATCCCGCTCCTGCGTGCTGGCGCTAACTGTATTCTCAGGTATCTGCGCGCCCTCGAAGTCGGCCGTCCTCCAACTTCCGTCAAGTACGAGGTCGCCATCAAGCTCAAGACGCAGAGGAGCGGCCCAGTCATCCGAAACCGCGTCCGGTTGCCCTTCGCCGTCAAGCGCGACACCCGTATCGGCGTCATCTGCCCCGATGACAGTCCCCTTGCGGCCGAAGCGCTTGAATTCGGCGCTGTTGTCGCCGGACAAGAGAGCGTGTTTGAGGCGATTCGGCAAGGGAACATTCCATTCAACAAGCTGCTCTGCCACGTGGAAAGCCAGGATGCGCTGAAGCAGGCCAACCTCGGCAGGATCCTTGGCCCTAAGGGCCTGATGCCCAGCCCCAAGACCCGGACGATCACGAGGGACATCAAGACCTCGATAGAGGAACTCATTGGCGCGGAGGAGTACAAAGAGAGGAGCGGCGTGGTGAGGTTAGCGATTGGTCAGCTGGGGTTCACGCCGCAGATGCTGTCCGCCAACATCAAGACGCTTATGGCGCTCCTGAAGGAGGACATCATCAATGCGGACGACAACCACCCGAAGGCGCTTGACGAGGTTGTGCTGAGCACGACCAACGGCCCTGGTTTCAGCCTGAACGGCAGCTTCGCACCGACCGATCCGGTGATCAAACCCGAGGACCTGCAGTCCGTTATGTAGTCCGTGTATCATAGATGTATGTTGTGTACCATATATTTCGCTAGAGTAAAGCGCGTAGAATGGCTTGGGTATCTTGGCTGTACTGCTTCGAACTTTTCTTCCTCGTTGCTTATTTCTCCTTCAACACCTTGACCGCTTCCGCTTGGGCGTCAAGGGCGGGGTATATCCCCATGTATCTGAGTACGCGCCCCTGCCCCCTCGGTCCTGCCCTACGCGCCTCTTTCAGTGCGGTGCCCAGGTCGAGCAATATTGTGTTCCGGCACCGGGCCATCCGCTCCTCCATCTTCTTCACAAACGGTAGATCCCGGCCGAGGGAGTCCGCAATCCTCTCGATAAGGACATACTCCCTCGCGAGCGCACCCAGCTTCGACGGACTGCTACTCACAAACCCAACACCTCCTTCGTCATCCTCCTCTTCATCCTCCTCATCACTCCCCGTAGAGTCAAACTCCTCCTCCCAACCCTCCTCCTCCTCCTCCTCATCCCCCTCCCCTCCCATTCCCTGCCCCTCCGCACCCTTCTTCCCCCCCTTCCCAACACTCCCAACCAAAAGCCTCCCCTCCAGCCCACCCACCCTCTCCTCCAGCTCCAACATCCGCCTACCCACCTCCACCGCCTCCCTCACCCCACCCAACTCACCACTCACCCGTCCCACCTCCACCCTCCTCTCTTTCACCCTTCCCTGCAGCTCCTCGACCGCCCGCCGAAACCCCAGCAGCGCGACGCGCACATCCTCGGCCCGCTCCTCCCCGCCCTGCAGCTCGTCCCCCAGCGACAGGAAGCTCGTGTAGTTCGCGTTGACCAGCTCCAGCAGCTCGGCGCTGATGGCCGCGCTGCGGTCGCGCAGCTCTGCGCGCAGGTCCTCGAGGGTTTGATGGCGTGCCGCCGGCCCGCCGGTGTGCAGTGCGGAGAGGTAGGCGGCCGGGTCGAAGGTCGGCGTGAGGAAGTCAGTTCGTGACAAAGCGGCGGGAAAGGGGAGGGTGGGGTTTTCTGCTGAGGAGGTGGAGGCGCTGTCGGAGTCGTCGTGGAGGGAGTTGGCGGTGGTGGTGGAGGGGTGGTGGGAGGGGGCGTAGGTTGAGGAGGGGGGGAGGTGGAGGCGTGACATGGCGCGGTTTGTCTTGGGAGGTGATGGAGCACCAATTGGCTAGAGATTCGGAATTTAGGCAGACTTCAAGTTGAAGGGAAAAATTTTGAAAGGTGCCGGGAAGTTGAACGCAAATCGTTGCGACAATGGTGTCTGGTTTCAAGGCGGTAATCGTATCCTCGAACTCGGAGCGTCCTACAGTAGGCAAAGAGTTGCTTGGCACATGTGGTCTGTGCTTGCTCCCGGCAGGCAAGTCGTCATCTTGTCTGACCTAGAATGTGCTAAGGTTGCGCACTGCTGAATCCGAAGCAGCGATTAGGAGAGACTCTCAAAGCTTTCATTCGTGGCCTCTATGTCATGACCGTATGCCATTTAACAGATGCTCATGAGTATAGGCATCCGGTGAGGTCTCTCCAATTGCAAAACACAATGAATCAGTCTACGGGATGTGAGGTGTTCGATTGACCATGCACAATCTCCGACTCGGCCGAGGAGAACCAGAAGCCAACATCGAATTCGTCACGTCCGCTCCCAGATGCATTACTGCAGAAATATGCGAGCGATGAAGCCAGGACTCGCAAGCTTCCCATCGCCTGGCAGTCCTCCAAGAGCTACCGTGATCGTTGGGCTGCTCGTATATATCCCAGTTTGAGTCTATGAAAGCGTGGCCTGGGAATCACATGCCCACTCTCGTGCCTTGTGTCTCAGAGAAGTATGAGCACCATTCGAGGCACCTCAGCGAGTTTGTTGAAGCCAGCGTGCCATTCTCGTGCCAACGTGCTCGGCTTCGGAGAGTGGGAGTCGGCCCAGACACGGATGCATCCAGCAGTGCAGCGGGATTCATCTGCATGACACTAACCTGGATATGACATAGCGCCGTTTCTTGATCTTATCAATCAATCAGTGGGCCGATCAGGATCCTCATCATGACTCTGCCGGAGGAAGGCGTCGGGTGGACTTCCACACCCCTCTTGGCAGCACATCCGGCCTCGCTCCCGAGAATTCCCTTGTCGCCGGTCGTCGGTCGGAGCAACACAGATATTTCCTTTGACCAGTTCTCCCCTCAGCCCCAAACGAGTCGTCCCTTGCCGCCTGCAACGCGAATCTTCATTTTGTTGCACTTTGCTGTTACAACAGTACAGTCGTTGAGACCTGAGGCTGTGAATTCGTCTCTTGACGGAGTCCCTTACGAAAATCTTATGGTGCGGGGTTTCTTTCATTAATCTAACATCTCTCGTCGGTCAAGCCAGCAATTCAGCAATCCTCACTCTGCGCATCGGGCGGGCGGATCGGAGACCTGGACGTCGACCGTCGTTTCCCCAGAAAGCAGGACATCTTTTTCATCTCAGTTCAGAGTTCGACTGGCATTGTCACTAAGTCCTGATTGACCTGCACCATCGGCTTCCGCTGCAGAACGCAGCAAATCGGGGGCAGCCGGCGAAGCCCTCTTCACCGAGGAAACTCACATACCAAGACGTCCGTCGTCGTGTCTGTCGACATGGCGTCTGTTATTACCAGCCTCCCACAAGGGACCCTGAATTCCGCCAAGACTGGTACAGCGTCGCTCTCAATCACCACTGCGGCGGCCAAGTCGCAGGACACGCCGAGTTCCGTCTCCAGCCCCGCATCGGCTGCGTCTCCCTCCAATCCATCAACCATCTCCACTCCCACGTCTTCTTGTTCGACCGCCCCTCCAATCGCAATCCGTCCCGGCGCAGCAAACAAACCACCCTCAATCACTACCTCGGCGGCCATCTCCGCCATGGCACCGTCCGCTTCCATGTCGCCAGTACTTTTGGCACAGCCGAGAAGCATGAGCATGACCAGCAAGGAATGGGTCATACCGCCGAGGCCGAAACCGGGCCGCAAGCCGGCCACCGACACCCCGCCAACGAAGCGCAAGGCCCAGAACCGGGCCGCGCAGCGCGCATTCCGGGAACGCAGAGCAGCCCGCGTCGGGGAGCTGGAGGAACAGATTGAGGAGGAAAAGGCAGTCCACGAGCGGACGGTTCAGGAACTGCAGGACCGCGTCAACCACCTGGAAGCGGAAAGACAGACTCTACAGTCACGATGCCAGTGGCTGGAATCAATGTTGGAGAAGGAGCGGCAGGCCCGCAGCGACCTGGCAGCGAACTGGGACGCCCGACGGCAAGCATCAGCACGGAATGATGTCCTCCTGCCGTCGCTCTCACAACAAGTACCAGATCGGACATCACAGGCTATGCCATCACTACAGCCGGCGCAAGTCGCAACACATTCCATCTCTGTCGCCGAAGCACGGCCACTGCCGCAGCCATTTTCCATTTCCCAGATAGTTTCACCACCAGCAGAGACTAGGGGAGCGGTGGATCTCGGCTGTGGTGGCTGTCAGGCCGATGGCCCCTGTGCATGCGCAGAGGCGGTCCTTCAAGACGCAGACATTGCCATGGGATGCGGCAAGTGCTCGCTGGACACCAGTTGCGAGTGCCTCGAAGAGACGCTCCGAGCATCCATGGCTGCGCCCGTTCCCGACCTGAAGCGCCCACTGCCTCGCAGCTCGTCGCCGACTACGTCACCAGAGGAGAAGCGGCAGCGCTCCGATGCTGGAATGGCTATGGAGACGGATTTCACCGCCATGTTCTCTTCACGTGCTCCAACGCAGCCCGCCCAGTCCATCCTCCCACCGCCGCCTCCACAGCAGCATCTCCAGCCCATTGCGTCGATAGAGCCGAGAGACTCTTGCGGTTTCTGCAAGGAGGGGACATACTGCGTCTGCGCAGACGCGATGATATCGTCCAGCGCCCTGCCTGCACCCCCAATCCAGCCCAGCACCGAGCAGTCGCAAATGCACACCCCTCCGCCGTCAGACACCGATGTCATCCCCACGCCCATGGAGGTCACCGCGACGGGCGCCATCAAGCTCCCCGGTCTCAAGTCTCTGCAGCAGCAGCAGCAGTCGCGCATCACCACCAGACCTCCCGCCCGAGCTGGCGGCTGTGGTCCCAACGGGCCCGGCACCTGCGCGCAATGCCTCGCCGACCCCAAGTCAGGCCTCTTCTGCCGCTCTCTGGCCGCAAATTTCGAGCGCAACAACCCCGGAAGCAGCACCAGCGGCGGTGGGTGCTGCGGCAACGGCGGCCCCGGCGGCTGCTGCAAGGCCGGCCCGGACGCAACACCAACCACCACAACGACAGCCACAACCAACACCCCTCCCGCGCTGCCCGCACCTACCACCACCACCACCACCACCACCCAAAGCAGCAGCAGCAGTGGCTTCGGCCTCAGCCTCTCGTGCGCCGACGCCTACAAGACGCTGGCCAGCCACCGCCACTTTGACCGCGCGGCGGATGACATCGGGTCGTGGCTGCCCAAGCTCAAGGCGCTGCCCGTGCCGCGGCCGTCGCTGCAGCGGGTTGCGCGAGGGGGAGGGCGAGGGCGGGACGGGCGGGCGCCGATTGAGGTCGAGGCGGCGAGCATTATGAGCGTGCTGAAGGATTTTGATGTCAGGTTTGGTAGGGGGGAGTGAGAGTGTGGCAGGAGAGGGGGGGTGATTGATCAGCTTGCTTGATGAGCTGTCTACACGTGTACATAGTAACAGACAACGGTGTTGCATGCTCTGGTTGGGAAGGGTGGGAGTGGGAGGGGGTGGTGGACAGGGGAGAGGGGGTTCGGACAGCCGGGGAAGACACGGCGGGTGAGCCGGTGCAGGACGGGAAGTCATGTGTTTTCACCCCTGCTCGACCTGCTCCGTACATAGTACACTCCTGGCCAGGGTTTGGAGGTGAATGTAAATGGGAGGAAAATATGAAGGCGGCGCCCCGGGGGAAGGTGGGCGAGTTGGAACAGGAGGAGCCGGCGGGGAGGGAGGGGGTGGTGGCAGACCCATGCGGCCGGATCTGCGACCGGGCCAACAAACTTCATCTGCCGCCTCGGCGGTCCTAGTCACAATGCTCTGTCTCGTTTGCAGTTGAAACTGTCGGATATCACTTGCATGTGGCAAGCGGGGGATGATTGGCACGGCTGGATTGGATGGGGAAGTGTGGCCGATCTCCGGGATCGAGACTGGGCGGGAAGGCGACGGTTTGTGTCATTGAGAGCTACCTAGGGTGGGCGTTGTCAACCCCTCGAGGTGAGGGCCCTGTTGGCAACAATGGGTACGGTACTCATGTGCGATCGGAACCAGCCCCTATTCATTGTACATTGCTCACTTCTCTCTCGGATTTGTCGTAGTATGGCATTCCGGGGACGAAAAATGCAGCAAAATGAGAGAAAAGAGCGTTCACCTCCACTCGGATGACTGCATATGCAGAGACTGGGTGGGTGTAGTACACCAGCCGCCTTTTGTCCGCCTGGCTGCCATCTTAAATTGTGTACTCTGTACTTGCATGGAGAATACGACGTGCGCCATCTCTACGGGTGAGTGCTCGCGTAACACACGGACGGCTAGGCGACGGGTCTGCATCATCGGTCCTGTACGGAGTATACACCGCAAGATCGGAATGGGGCCGCTCGTGGAAGGCGACAGCAGGGCGCGGCCATGCGCGTTGATGACGGTGACACCGCCTGGCTTGGACCGCTGCTGACGTGTAACTCTAAGTAGGCTTGGGTTGTGATGATGCATAGCGGCGGGCTCGACTTGTCCACCCGTCGGGGGCGGGATCTGGAAGCCTGAACTCTGGGTCCAGCAAGTACGTATGAGAGATAGATAGGTAGGCAGCCTGCGCGAGAAACAGGAGGAGGCAGGGGGATGCGGTGTTCTGTTCACGGGCAGTTCGACCTTGTTCAGGTGACCAGCAGCGCTGCGGTGAAGCAGCAGCCTCGAGTTGGTGGGACACGACACGGATGGTTTGAGGTGAGAGCGCCCGCGACGGTGCAGAGCATCGGGAAGCGGTAGCCAATGGAATGGCGGCAGCTCCCCAGACGCGGACACTCACCGTTTCGAGCTCGCGGACACCGAGTCCCAGCAGCCGTGCCAGCTGTGTCAGCCAGCCGCGCTTTCAGACGCCTTGCGTCGGTGGATCATCACGCCTGCGAGATCTCGGCCGTTGGAAACCGACAGCTCGCACAGCAAGCCGTCGCACAATGCGTTCACGAGGCGCAACTCCCCATCGAGACGGGAAGTCTGACGAGAACGAACCCACCGTTTCTTTTTTTTTTCTCCTTCCCTCCTTTTCCCCCCTTAATGGTGACGAGGCGCCTGCGGTCAGAGCCCCTTGGGGACGCAGGCAAACGCAGCGAAGCAGGCAGGGTGGCAGCACTTGATTGGCGACGGGCCGCTGAGTTGGCATGCCGGTGTTGCTTGGGTCGTGGATGCAGGCGGGTTCCGTGGTTGTGGGTTTGGGTCGTGGACGGCGCAGATTGGACCGTTCCTCACCATGCCGGCCGCCAAAACTGGGGCCCCTGTCGTCCTGGCTCCCGGGCTGCCTGGGCCTCCGGGAAGGTGGGGCGATATGCAAGGCCAGCGCAGCGGGGCAGTGGTGATGGAAGACTCACCACGCCCATGCACGACAGCTTTACAGAGGCCATCTCGAAACGAGGCATGCATTGGCGAGAGAGACATGGATGGATATTGCCACTCGCGCATGCAAGCCAGGCAGTGTAGGCGTTCGGGAGCCAGGTGTGGCCACGGCGCGCATCGTGGCAGGCCGGTTGCGCTCGAGGGTTGTGAGCTGGCAGTGCCGTTGCTGGCTTGGGAAGACTGTCTGGATTAGTACCGGGTGCATTGAGGGATAGATGAGAATAACTGTAGATCATTCGAATTGGATGAGGGATAGCGAGATGATGGTTGGTGTATTCAAGTCACCATTTTTGGCACGGAGGCAGCTCTTGTCAAACCAGGTTACCTTAGGTTCAGGGTTGAGATGGACGGAGAGATTGGATGGACGCGGGGACACCGAGATCACGTCGGTCGGGCGTCATATCCATGCGAGTACAGTGTGACAGGGCAAGTTAAGCCGGCTGCAAACAATCTGTGCGAAGAGCCAGCGCAACGGACAGTTCACACGGGAACTGGCAGTTCACGGCTCAACCACGCCCAGGCAGCCAGGGTTGCAACCTGATGAATGGAAGGAAGCTGCTGGGGACGGGAGCGGGCAGGCGCCAGAAGATGGGCGGCAGGGATGCAGGCGTGTCACCCCTGTACACAGTAGCTGCGAGTCCCCATCCGGACTAGCGGTCCCGTGGCCTGGGCTTAGTGGCTGGTCGTCCCTTACCCCACGCTCCAGTTCGTCCAGTTCGCTCAACACATCAACACACACACAAACTCACAGGAGCCAGGCAAGGGAAACACGCTCCCTCCCGCCCATCCGCTTCACCACCGCCACCGCCACTGTCCAATAGAGAGCCCCATCGGCAGCCTTAAACCGTCATTTCGGTGTTCCCCAGATCACAGCAGGTTGCGACGATCACTGAACGATACCATGTCCCTGCGGGATACCTGAGCCCGAGCCCAGAACCTGGGATCGCAAGCCACCCAGAGCCGAACCTTTTCACTACCGACATACGACCAAATTACCTGCGCGACGACCTTGCACCGTTTGTTGTGTCTGCTTCGCCTCAGCAGCTCGTCTCACAAATCGACCCGTGCCTCCCACGCCCGTCTGGCTGTCGCGCTGCTAGCATATGGGCGATCGTGGTCGCCCGCTCAGCTCCCCTCATGGGCCCATTATGATATCCATGCAGCGCTCCCTTTCGTCGCCCGTCGCCATCCATCCGTCGCCGCGTATGTTGTTGGGACGGAGACACGCTAAGGGCCCTCGCGTAGACCGTGTCGGTGCTGACTTTTTTTTCCGCATTCACAGCGCGGTCCGCATCGCCAGCTTCGAGATCGCCGACGCCCTCCCCGTCCGACAACCATGTCGAGGTTTCGCGCTCTCGCCGCCTGCGGTCGAGGAGCCCGACCCGTGCGACGAAAGAGTCCCTGAACGGCTCCACCCGTCGCATCGAGGATTTACCTCGACGCTCCTCGGTCTTACACATCCCCGGTGCGCTGTCGAGTCGCAGCAAACCCATCATTGACCAGGCCGTTCCGCTGACGCCGGCGCCAAGGGATTCATCCGACAGTCTTGAGAGTGCGGGCTTTTCTCAATCATTGCCGGACGATACACATGGCAATAGGAGGTTCCTGCGGCGGCCACTGGTCACCGATGTGTCACTGTACACAAACACTAACCTCGGTCCGGAGAATGAGAGGACAAGCTTGGAGGAACTGGCGCACCTTGTGCGCTTGTGCAAGTACCAGGAGCGCAAGCGCGCGAACACCAGGATCCGTCTCCAAAGAAGCTTGGTGTCCACCGCCCTGTCTGCCCGTCTGATGCGATGCGGGGAATTGGCCCATCGTAATCTTGTGGACAGCTTCCGGGGGGATGACAAGAAGACCTTTGCCGGCTTGTTCAACGCCATCATCGATGTTCGGAGGAGCTGCGACGAGACCCGCCGGTACGCGCTGCTGGAACCAGAGATGGAGCTCCTGCAGTCGCCTGGCCTGGCTTCGACCGAGAGTTTGGATACCCCCACCGGGTCTGTCACCGGGTCGTCCTCCTCCCCCAATGTTGGGACGCCATTTTTGAACGACATTTCTGCTTCCGCCCGCGAGACGTTCTTGAGCTTCCTGAGCCAGATCAGGACAAACCCGGATTACCTGGCCACGCGGATTGCGTCCCTGAGGAATGCGGAGCTTGTGGCGCTTACCAGCTCTCATCAGGCGCTCGAGCCCATCGAATCCGTCCTTCCATATCATAGCCGGTCCTCGGGCCGTACTCCCTCGGGCAGTTCTTCATTTTCCGGTTCAGCCGCAGCACATGGCTCGGGCGGTTCCAACGGCGCCGCCGGCGCGGGCAAGGAACGCACCGCCATTGAACGGCTCCTCTCGTTCCAGCGCCACGACCCCCTCTCAGCGTTGATCCACACCTGCTTTGCTAATTCCGCAGGCCCCGACAGCGCTGAAGACAAGCGCCGGACCGTGACGTGGGCCAACACCTGCGCCCGCTTGATTCCCTCATCTACACAGGGTAATGAACAGACGGTCATTGCAGTGCTCAATGCATGGGTCTCGATGCGTGACTGGGCTGGAAAGTCTAACATGGAATGGTACCTGATGAAGATTCTCGAGGATGGAGCCTTCCTGCTTGACCGCGCCGAGGACCAGCATGGTACCCGCTTCAATCTGTCGGATTGGACTTCCAAGGACCAGATTGCCGCCGAGGAGTTCTACGCCCGAGCCGTCGACGAGCTCTTTGAGGTCATCGATGACGAGGACGCGACGGGTATTCCGGAGGGCCTGTTAGAACTTGGGAATGAAATCTTGAAGCGCCTGGACCGGAAATATGTCGAGAGCACCCGCCGTTGGTTGATCGCGAAGTACATGTTCACCGTGTGGCTTCTCGGCGTTGTCATCCACCCCGAGGCTTACGGAATGATGGCCGAGCACCACATCACCGAATACGGTCGCCAAAAGATCCTGAAAACGGTGGCCATGCAAGCTCAGAAGTACGTCGTTGACCTGATGCACAGCAAGACCCCAGTCTCGACGCCGCCCAAAGTCAAGGACCACATTGAGAATATCTACAGCCGCTTCAGGGATTCGTCCAAAATCCGGAAGAAGCCGCGGCTCCTGCCAGCGCGATCAATCACTTCCCTCAGAGAGACGGTTGAGGTTCACCCTTACTTGGTCGTTAGCCCGGCCGATCTGGCCACACTGGTCAATGCCCTATTCCCGGAGAGGAGACCGCAGTCCGCCCAGTCAAGTAGCATACGGTCTGGCGCACCCTCCATCTCTGGTTTCTCCGCAATCTCGCAGCCCATGTCCATCCGGACCGCCCCGAGCGTCGTGGATACCATGTCAGTTCTTAGCACGAGCGCGGAATCGTCCTTCAGCGATGCCACCACGTCGAAGGACCCGCTTCTGGACGAAGGCAGTCCACGTCGCTATTCGCCGCCCACTCAGGAACCACCCAAGCCGAATAACTACGAGGATGACGGCTACCAGCTGCGGCTTGCAATGCACGAAATGACCCAAATTCTTGGACATGATGTCGTGTACGGCTTGTGCCACCCGTGCGCCGAGAGGTGGGCCGTGTTGTTCATCTCGCCGGACGGGAACAAACTCTCCACCCAGATGACGTTCGACGCGGACGATGAGGTTGAGGATGGGGAAACCTCATCCAACACCAGTGACACCGAGGGCGAGGACACCGATGAGGGGCGTCCGGAGCTCGATAAGGACTACCATCAACTGCGTGACTCCATCCTCAAACTTGTTCAGGATTACGAGATTCCCCAAAGCCTGGAAAGCGACGGCACCAAGCAACAGACTTTCAGCAACCGTGCCTCGACCCTTAAGAAGTACCGGAACAAGAACCGCATCATAACGACCATGGGAAGCCGGAATCCGTACCGCCAGAGAGCGGCAAGCGTTGCCAGCAGCCTCGCTGAGAGTCCTTCCACAAGTCTCAAGGGAAAAGACGCAGAGCCAGCGGCTGAGGATCCATCCCCGCTTATCACCATGCTGACAGCAGCCTGCTCGCAGTCTCGTGCCCAGTCCGATTTTGTCTCCTCACACTTATACTGGAAGACGCTGCAACAGCTCAACGCACTATCGTCTGAGTCGCTGCGCCACGACGGGTTCTCGGCGTTGCTGAACATCTTCTCGCGGGGCCCGCGAGACTCAATCCGCCGATCCGCCGCGGCGATCGAAGAGTACGACGCCTGGCTCGTCTGGCTCAAGCAGAGCCAGGAACGGGCCGAGGGCTTGATCGAGAGCATGATGCGCCGCCTGCGGGCGCTGCGCGATAAGATGTGGTACGTCACCGACGTGCGGAACTCGGCTCCCTACGAGGACTCGCGCAATGTTGCCGTTGCGCTGAAGACGATGGGCGTACCACGGCGGTGGTCTTCCTTTCAGCGCATTCGGAATCACATGCAGCGGGGCCCTGCGTCCAACTACATTTTCCGGACGGAGTCCCAGACCCTCGATCTCTTGGCGGCACCTGAGGAACAGGGCGGACCAAACAAACTCCGTGACGAGCAAGCGGAAAAGACGGCGCGGTGGTTGCAACAGTACGGGGTGGAGAACTTCTGCCAGGGTGAGGAGCGCATCCACCGTTTCTGCTACGAGGTGGACAACTGCGTTGGCAAACTGGTCGGCGACAGCATTATCGACGGACCCGTGCTCTGGTCAAGCGAGCTGTTTTCCCGCGACCGCCGGGCGTTCGAAACGACCAAAAACCCGCCCAGGGATCGAGACCGAGACAACCAGTCGGCCTGGGACGATTCTGCCAGTGTCACCAGCGACCTCGACCGGAGGTTCGTGTCCATAAACCGCCCGCCTTCCATCAACGGGAGGGACCTTCGCGGCGTCCCGGGCCACAACATCAGTCAGATGTCGTTCGATTCGAGCCGCTTCAGTTTCTCGCGCGCCAGCACCGCCATGTCGGACATCCTTGACGGGCAAGAGTACTTTGGCGCCTCGTCCCCGGTCCACCAGACTGACCCCAACGCGACCTTCTGGTCCCCTTTTCAACGCGGGGCTACGTCGCCAAGTGTCGCATCCCGAGCGCATTCGCCCACCACCAGCCTCACCAACCTCTCGGGCTCGTTCTACCCGCCGCACCACCAACAACTTCCGTCGCAGTCTCAGCAGTCCACCGGGCGGCCGGGGACATCGGCCTCATCCAGCGAAACTATCTACCAGCAACGGCTTTCCGAAGAGAAGTCGCGCTTTCTCGCGGAGCTCAGGCAGACCCTGACCAGTCTTCTCCTGTCCGACCTGGGCAACCTCGTCTTCGCCCGCGGATCAGAAACGGACGCGTGGTTTGAGGGCCTGGGGCAGGAGTGCATTGACCGTCGGGAGGCCCTCCAGCGCCGTGCGCGTAAAGCCCTGGCGAAGGAGAAGCGGAAGTCTGCGAAGCCCGGGCCGAAGCAGCGGTTCCCCGAGAGCAACCCCAGCTACGGGGATCTGCGCGGCTCGGGTGGGAATGACGCGCTGAACGACAAGGCGCTCTCCGATACGCAGAGCTTGGGAACCGAGCGGCCGGGCGGCAGCCAGCGGGGTAGCATTCACGGTGGCAGCGTCCATGGTAACGAGAGCTCGGCGACCAGCGACACGATATCGGCCCGGCGACAACACCAGGAGTCGAGAAAGGAGTCCATTCCAGACTTCCCGTTCACCAAGGCCTACCAGCGTCTCCTGAAGATGTTCTGCGTCCATCCTAACCCCTACGTCAAACTGAACGCCCTCTTCGAGCTGGAGCATCTTATCGCGGCGTCCCTGAATTCGGGATCCCGGCGAGCTCGGCTGGCGTGGGCGCGCTCCGAGCTGGGCTCGGCGTCCTCCGCGGCCGAGGAGCACGGTGCGGGCACAGGGGGAGGGAGGCCGCAACCGCTGGAGGAAACAATCGACAACGTTAAGGAACGGCGCTCACAGACCCTGATGCAAGCACCCACATTTGGCGCGGGCGGCCACACCCAGAGCGGCCGAGTCCCCGGCGGCGGGAGCGGCGGCGGGAACATGGAGACCCGCTCCGTTGTGTCAGCCTACCCGGCGCACACGGATGCCATCGCGAACATCCTGCAGACCCTCTTCCGCGACCCGTCTCTCCGCCCCAAAACCCTCTTCCGCGACCTGCAGTTCATCTCGGCCTTCGTCCCGCCCACCGTCCTCGACAAGACCGAGCGCGGTAAGGCCTTCTGGGATGCCGGTCTGGCCGCGCTCAGCCTCAAACAGGAGGTTTGCCGGACCATGGTCGAGGTCGCCGACGAGATCGTAAAGAACTACACTCAGTCCCGCAGCGGCGCCGCACCCACACCCACAACTACCACCACCGCCACCACCACGACTACCACAGCAACAGACCCAACAACCTCCTCCATCATCGACACAGCCACAACTGCCACGGCCATGACCGACCTCAACACAGACGACCCCACCTCCCCATCCCCACCTCCCTCCCCGCCCGCATCCCCCTTACCCTTATCAACCCATTCCCTCGCCGACGCGGCGCGCATGTGGACCATCACGGCGCGCGAGGGCGACCCGACCGCGCAGCGCGAGCTGGCCATCTTCTACCTGAGCAACCCGGAGCTGGTGCCGCGCACGACGCTGCCGCTGGCGAAGCCGCGGGCGGTGTTCAAGCAGGCTGTTATGGAGAAGTATGGCGGGGGTGGCGGTGGGCTGGGAGGGTCCGGCGGTGGTGCCGGGGGGATGGGAGGCGGGGGAGGCGGTGGAAGTGGGAGCGGTGGTGGAGGCGGGGCCGGGCGGTATCATCACCAGCAGCAACAGCAGCAGCAGCAGCATTATCGGGAGCATCCGGGTGGTGGTGTTGGTGCGCAGCAGGGACGTGGCGGGCAGGGGGCGGGGGTGCAAGGTGGTGTAGGAGGGGGGAGTGGGTTGGGCTTTGGCGAGGGTAGTGGAGGTGCGGGTGGGAGTGGTGGTGCCGGAGGAGGAGGAGGAGGGGTGGGTGGTGTTGCGAAGGAGGACGCGGTCGGAGGAGTGGACGATGTGCGCAGTGATCCGGCGCTGATGTGTGTCGCGATCCACTGGATGGAGGCGGCGGAGCGCGGGGGGGATGAGTTGGCTAGGAGGTTCATGGCGCAGAATGAGATTGGGCGGGCTTGATGGGTTGGTTTGGATGGGGGTGGTATGGCCGGGGTGGAACGATTGATGATGCAGGATGAGGGTCTGGTTTGGGGAAGAACATGTTGCATATTTTCTGTTTGTGTGTTTCTGGGTTCGGATGATACCTTGCGCGTGACGCTGATTGATACCTTTGCTTATACGGTGTGTCTGGCCTTAAGCTTTCTTGTGGTACAACGTCCGTTTTGTTGTCACAGGGTTTTCGCTTGACGCGGTGATGTCGGTTGGTGGTACTAGCACGCAGTACCAATGTCTGTCTCTTCCATCGTTGCACTATTTCGGACGAGTGATGTCGTTCCCAACGGTCACGTGCTGCTGGTTCTCCCGCTCCTGGGTTGGATGGAAGTGGTCCAACGTTATAGAATGGATTCTCTAGGTAGAAAGACGTAATGGGTATGTCGGCGCAAGAACATGGCAGTGTCGTTCGCCACCTTCGTTGTCTCCCCAAGACAGGTCGCAGTCTCAAGTATCTCCCCTGTAATCTGTAATCAAGGCTGCAAAAAAGGACCTGAACATCGGTCCACGGTCGATGCCCATACTTCTGCGTTGCCAGGGACTCACTCAAGTAGCGAAGCGCCAGCACATGTGCTATGCACCTTCGCCTGGGAAAGTCCAGTCCAAACCCATAATATACACTCGCAACCTGACACGATCGACGCTCATTTGTTCATTACCTAGTACTTGAGGCAGCTGTTCGACAACCGAGGCGGGCAATTGGCGGCAGATTAAGCAGCAGACTTCCCGAGCATGGTTATTACCAGCTAGATTAGGTGACATAGTGACGTACCTAGGTACTGTAGTCAACACTAAAACAGGAGGCATCGCTAAATAAGCTCGTTCAACTCGAAATCTCTTCTCCATGTCGCTACTGCAGCAGCGATCACAGCGAAAAGAAAGTTGTAAGTTTGACAGCAAAAATTACGACCAGAACGGCCCCGAAGGACAATTCAGCGAGACCAGCGACCGCGCTGTGCAATGCAGGCCGATCACGCTGGTACTCCTGCTTCTTGATCCAGGAGTACCTAATCAAGGTAAGTATGAAGAAGAAAAAGGAAAAAGAAGAGGTGGAAGAAACGGGCAAGGTGGGCGCGGTTTTATAGCTGGAGCTGGCTGGCCTGTGCACGTCTGCAAATCTGAGTTCAGTGTGGGTCCCTTAGCTTAGCACCCTCGCACCTTCCAGCTGGGCGGTCTGAACGATGATGAGCGAGGGGCGGCAGAAAAGGTGCCCCGCATTTTGAGTCATCTCTGTGTGGAAGATTGGCTGGCTTTGGGTTGAGCCGAGTCAAAAGTTCACAACGCGGAGTGTGGATTGCAGCTGCCAGCGGTGTTGACAAGCTCGCCCAGCCCTTTTCCGAGCCAATTCTTTCTCGGCGGTTTTGTGCTCCTGAGCAGGTGTAATACCAGCCAACATGCCCACCATCAACGTCGACAAGTACGCCCTCTTCGAGGAGCTGGGCGAGCAGTAAGTGTAGCTTTCTACCCCGCCATGAGCCATGCCCATACGACCGTGGCTGTCTGTCTGAGCCCGCGCTGACAACAGCACCACCACACAGGTTCACAGAGGAGAGCTTCCAACAACTGTGCTTCGACTTCGGCATCGAGCTCGACAAGGATACCGAAAATGACCCCGCGCGGCCCAAGGACCAGGCGCCCGAGCTGGCCATCGAGATCCCGGCCAACCGATACGACATGTTGTGCTTCGAGGGTAGGATGCTCCCGCCGGCCTCTACCCCCTGACCCGAGACAATGCTGAATGCGGCGGTTAGGCATTGCGATGCACCTGAACATCTTCCGCGGCAAGCACACGACACCGAGCTGGAAGCTGGCCGATATCCCCGCGGACAAGATGCAGACGCTCACCATCGGCAAGGAGACGGCGCAGGTTCGCCCCTATGCTGCTGCCGCCATTCTCCGCAACATCAAGTTCACGCAGGCCTCATACGACTCCTTCATCAGCTTGCAAGATAAGCTCCACCAGAACCTCGCGAGGCAGCGGACCCTAGTTGCGTGAGTGAACTTGGGCATGGATGCTGGCTCAGTGGGGGGGGGTTGCTGATCCGATCCGTTGAGACAGCATTGGAACGCACGATCTCGACACTATCAAGGGCCCCTTCACCTACGAGGCCCTTCCGCCAAAGGACATCAACTTCGTGCCGCTCAACCAAACCAAGCAGATCAACGGCGAGGAGCTGATGAGCTTCTATGAGACCGACAGGCATCTCGGGAGATACCTGCACATCCTCCGCGACAAGCCCGTGTATCCAGTCATCCTCGACGCCGAGCGGAACGTCTGCTCCCTGCCGCCCATCATCAACAGCGAGCGCTCCAAAATCACGCTGGAAACGAGAAACGTCTTCATCGACATGACGGCGACGGACCAGACCAAGCTCGACATCGTCTGCAACATCATGGTCACCATGTTCTCCAAGTACTGCGCCGAGCCGTTCACGATCGAGCCGGTCCGGGTCGTGTCGGAGCACAACGGCGCCACGCGCGTCACCCCAAGCCTAGCCAGCCGCACGATGGACGTCGAGGTCGACTACCTGAACCGCGTGTGCGGGCTCGAGGAGTCACCCGCCTCGATATGCAAGCTGCTCAGCAAGATGGCGTACACGGCGCAGCCTTCGGACGACCCCAAGCTCATCAAGCTGACGGTGCCGCCGACACGGGCAGATGTCCTGCACCAGTGCGATGTGGTAGGCATACTTCTCTCCATCATTCCCTCATACCCAACTGACACGCGCACAATAGATGGAAGACCTAGGCATCGCCTACGGCTTCAACTCGCTCCCGCGCTCCTCCCCCAACCGCTCCGTCACCATCGGCCAGCCGCTTCCCATCAACAAGCTCAGCGACATCGTGCGGCACGAGTGCGCCATGGCCGGCTGGGCCGAGGTGATGCCGCTGATCCTGTGCTCGCACGAGGAGAACTTTGCCTGGCTCAACCGCGCCGACGACGGCACCACCGCCGTCCGGCTCGCCAACCCGAAATCCGTCGAGTACCAGGTCGTGCGCACGTCGCTGCTGCCCGGCCTGCTCAAGACGCTGAGCGAGAACAAGGCGCTGCGCCTGCCGCTGCAGATCTTTGAGTCTGCTGACGTGGTGTTTAAGGATCCCAGCGTGGAGCGCAGAGCGAGGAATGAGCGCCGCTGGGCGGCCGCGTACTATGGCAAGAGCAGTGGGTTTGAGGTTGTGCATGGGCTGCTGGATCGGGTGATGACTATGCTGCGGGTGGCGTTTGTGACGCATGAGGAGGGGTTTGTCGGGAAGAGCATGGATTTCGAGGTCAAGGAGAACCCGGGGCAGCAGGACGGGTATTTCATCCAGGAGATTGACGAGCCGACTTTCTTTGGCGGTCGCGCGGCGGCGATCTACGTGCGGTTGGGGGGCAAGCTGCAGCGCATTGGCGAACTGGGCGTGCTGCATCCTACGGTGCTGGAGAAGTTTGATCTGAGGTATGTCTTTTTTCTTTCTTTTTTCTTCTTCTTTTTATTCTTGTTTTTCTTCTTCGTGTTGTGGTTTAAAAACTACCGTGTGGATTGAGACTAGTGCTGACTTGCGATTTGGCAGATACCCGGCGAGCACGCTGGAGATTAACCTCGAGGTCTTCCTATGAGTTTTGCTCGTCGCGAGCTCGTGAGTGGGTGTTGTGTGTGGTAGATATCTAGACTCCGTCCGAAGAGCGTGCGGCGCAGAAAAATAGAGCGAGCAGGGGCCGATCCAATCTGATGGGATTCATGTTGATTCAGGCAGTCTTGGAATGACTGTTCCAATTCCATTCAAACTTGGACCTTCTCATCTCATTGGAAGTAACCGTCGTCAGGGATCGCCGACAGCACAGCCTCCTCTCCACATTTCTTGTATCACGTCAGCCGGGCGCGCCTGGGCAACGTGGTGCGAAATGTGTTGTTGAATCCTTCCCCTCTCGTTCCTCAAGCCAGACAAATCACTGCACATGCAAGATTTGCCGGGTGCGAGGACTTTTTGGGCAAGTACCAGGTAGTGTACTGCGTATTCCACACGCGGGTGGACCCGCGCATGGCCCGCCCAGCTGGCTTGTGCTGTGCAGCTGCGGCACAACACGTTGTCCGGCACCGTACGCAGTACTAGGTAGGTAGGTGGTGTACGCGGTACCCGACACTCTGTCCTCCTGTGCACCCACCACACACCACAACTGGACTGGGCATGCGACGTGACGGTGCGATTTCAGCTCTCGGATATGGTTGCCCCTTTTGGGGAGGCATTAAGTAACCGTGCTGACGCAGGGAGGAGGTCCGGCCCTGATGAGCTGGGCGCTGTTCGGATGCCACGGAATTAACTACGGAATACTGCGTCGAGCAGAACGTTTGACTCCGGCTGGTAGTGTCTGCACGGTCGTTGTGATGTTCGAGCGGTTTCCGACGGAATTGCGAACTGTGACAGCAGAGCAGCTCGCAAACTGGCATATCGGATTTAGTGCACGCCCGCTGAAATTGACCCCGGCCGGTGTTAGTCAGCTTATGTCCGGCTGTTTTGTCTGTTGGTAACGTATCCGTACTCGGGACGTGTTGTGGGCTCTCCTGTCCAATCCGATAGATAGAGACACACAAAAACGCCCAGTTGGTCCGTTTTAGGGCCGGAAAAGAGTCTGGATTTTCAGGCGAGTAGTGTAGTGCGTAGAATATGGTGTGGATTGGGGGTCGAGTGTGTTTTTGGATGTCATTTTGTTTTCCCCTCAGGAGCTGCAGCTGCTGCTCTGCTCTGCTGCTGGGTCGGGAGATGCCCGGCTGCTGTGCACTAACATCAGACGGCGTCGCTGGTACCGATTGGGCGGGTCGGCGGGCTGGATCCTCAGCCTTCCCGCTGTGCGCCCGCCCGTCCTGCCCTGCAACTCATGATGATTCATCGTGTATCACCCCAAAAAAATGCAGGGATTGTCAGACGTAGTCATCGCATTGCTTCTACAATGTTCGCTGGAAACCAACGGTACTGTGAATGGCTTTTTAAACTTTTTGTGTTGGTTTTGCGTGGACCGGGGTTCCTCATTTACGGCGACTTTAATGAAGTCGAAGGAATGCTTTTTTGTCATCCAGACGGACGAATGCAGCAAAAAGCGTTGAGTCTGCTCGGACTTTGCTCCGTTGAAAGTGGGGGGCAGGACCCCTGCCGGAGACTTTTGTTCGGCGCTAGCAGAGATTATCAGTCAGCATGAAGCCCCTTGCCTGATGCGCCCAGACTCGCCAGATCAGTTCTTTTGGGCTGTCATGGCTGTGAACCTGAGCGTGTTCGGTTTCAAACCCACTCTCGAGCCCACTCCCACGCGGACTGCGCTAAGCTTGTTTTCCCACGCGGGCCGCCGTGGGCCTTCTGATTGGGTCCGCATCACGACAGGGCCCGGCAGACAAGACGCAACGCGCACCCGGACACATTGAGTTGTCCGAGAGGCCCCCGTAGGGCCAAGCGAAGCCTTTGTCCCGTTTGTCAGTTGAGTGGGTTTGTCAGGGGTCCCTCCCAAATCTCGCCGAGGAGTCAGAGCCTGAGGATGCGCCAGTGTGACGGTATGCGAGGGACAGAGGCTTGGCCCCGACACGGTTCTGGTTGCTTGGTCAGATTCGGCGATAACGGCCTTCCTGACCCAGATTACCACCGGCATGGCCACCATGCACGCCGGGTTGCGGACCCCAGCTTTCGTCCGGCCCAGCGATCTCGTTCATCTGCCTGCGGCGTGCTCTCGGTACCCGTAGCCGGTGCTGTGGGACGCAGAACGTGTTTGCGTGAGACTGCGTATATAACACCAGGGGCCTGCGGCTGCACCTGTTGCCCATCCCTTCTTTTCACTTTACCATCATACCACAGTACATTGCCTCACTTCCGTGATCCCTGTGCTTGCCGTTGTGGCTGAGGCACGTAAAAGGCGTACAAGATACGTACAGTTCTCAACACAGAATTCTTAAACTGCGGGTTCTGCCCGTCAGGATCACAGATCACCCGCCAGTCCCCATGGCGACAACCACAACCACCCGGCCGCTGGGATCGGCCTCTGACACCACACTCGCCGACGGCACCCGGCCGAGCTCGAGAGATGCGCCCGAAGCGGCGCCGGCCGCCCTCAGTCCGCCCGAACCTGATTCCAAGCACGATGCCTACCACAGCGGCGCCACCACCCGGGCCGCGTCCCCGGTCGCCTTCGAGAAGGAGACGGCGGCAGAGGCGGCAGCAGGCAGTGTGAAGGCGGAGGAATCGGCAGCATCGCCAGACTCGGACGAGATGGAGTACCCGACAGGGATGACTTTCACCTTCATCATCGTGGCGCTGGTGCTCAGTATCTTCCTCGTCTCGCTCGATATGGTACGTACTGGACATGCCCTGCGCATTGCGCTCAAAATCACAGCAGTACACAGACACCAGACTAACACACGCTCCGTCCTATTCAGACCATCGTCGCGACCGCCATCCCCAAAATTACAGATGAGTTCAAGGGCCTGCAGGATGTGGCCTGGTACGGCTCGGCCTTCTTCATGACCGTCGGCGGCTTCCAGTCGACCTGGGGCAAGGTATTCAAGTACTTCCCGCTCAAGATCAGCTTCCTGGTGTCCATCTTCATCTTCGAGCTGGGCTCGCTGATCTGCGGCGTGGCGCCCAACTCGATCGCCCTGATCGTCGGGCGCGCCATCGCGGGCATCGGCGCCGCGGGCATCGGGTCCGGCGCCTACACCATCATCGCCTTCACCGCCCCACCCAAGAAGCGGCCCATCTTCACCGGTATCGTCGGCACCGCCTACGGCATCGCCGCCGTCATCGGGCCCCTGATCGGCGGCGCCTTCGCCGACAAGGTCACCTGGCGCTGGTGCTTCTACATCAACCTGCCCATCGGCGGCCTGTCCGCCGCCATCATCACGCTCTTCTTCAAGGCCCCCAAGGGCGCCAAGCCCGTCGAGGCGAGCATGCGCGAGAAGCTGCTGCAGATGGACCTGGTCGGCACCGCGCTGGTCATGGGCGGCGTCATCTCGTACATCCTGGCTCTGCAGTACGGCGGCCAGACCCGCCCGTGGAAAGATTCCAGCGTCATCGGCCTGCTGGTCGGCTTCGTGCTCATCTTCGTCGTCTTCGGCGTGTGGGAGTGGTACAACGGCGAGCGGTCCATGATCGTGCCGCGGCTGTTCGCCCGCCGCGACGTCTGGGTGTCGTCCTTCTTCTCCTTCATGTTCGGCGGCTCGTACTTCATCATCATCTACTACCTGCCCATCTACTTCCAGAGCATCGACAACACCAGCCCGACCGAGTCCGGCGTGCACAACCTGCCGCTGATTTTGTCCGTCGTCGTGGCCACCATCGTGTCCGGCGTGGCCGTCTCCACCACGGGTCTTGCTGCGCCCGTCGCCGTCGGCGGCGCTGCCGTCGCCACGGTCGCCGCCGGCCTGCTCTACACGTTGGATATCGGCTCCTCGTCCGGCAAGTGGATCGGCTACCAGATCCTGGGCGGCCTCGCCTGGGGCGCGGCCTTCCAGATCCCCATCATCACCGGCCAGGCGACCGCCGCGGCCGACGACATCTCCTCGGTCACTGCCATCATTCTCTGTAAGCCAACTTACACACTCCATGCCTTACCACCCCCCAGAAACCACGCGACTAACAAGTTTGCCACTGCAGTCTTCCAAACAGTAGGCGGCGCCTTCTGGGTCTCGGCCGCGCAGTCCGCCTTCGTCAACACCATGGTCAACAAGCTGGCGTCGTCGGCGCCCGCCGTCGACCCGCAGCTCGTGCTGGGCACCGGCGCCACGCAGATCCGCACCGCCTTCCCCGCCGAACAGGTCCCGGGGATCCTCATCGCCTACATGGCCGGCATCAAGACGTCGCTGGCGCTGGCGGTCGCCTCCGTCGGCCTCGCGTTCTTGTTCAGCTTGTTCAGCAACTGGAGGAGGCTGAATACCGAGGCGCTGAAGAACGGTGGTGGGGCGGCGTAGTAGCCTCGATAACTGCCAGGTTAGGTGTTGGGAGGGGGATTTTACATACTAATTTGTCTGATGGCTGTACAGCAGTTGACAGAGCGCCCGTTGGCATTTCCTTTTTACATATTTTCTTCTTCTTTTTCATATCTCTTCATTATTTCTTGGCTTAGAAGGTACAAGCGATTCTCTCCTCTTGGGTTGGTCTAGATATCCGGGCTTATAGGTCAGGTTAGAGGCAAATGGTTGGTGGGACACCATTGTGCCGTGGAACATGATTGGAGTGTATCATTAGACTCCTAGCATAGAAATGGAGGTGATTGGTTGAGTGCACCCTGTCGCGGTATGGAAATGGTCTTGAATATGCCGGTAGCGACAAGTCGACAACCACCCCAGTTTCACATGCTGTTGACGCCAAACTTTCCTCGGTTGATGTGTTGTTGCTGATGTGCTCAAACCTATGTCATTCGACGTACTTGTATACAGACCTTGAACAGAGAGGTCACGCGCCGCATCTTGGCTATCAGGGTGCTTGCCAGATGGCATGTCCTACTAAATAGGTAGATGATGGATAAACGGTATCCATGTGTCATTCTTGTTTTCGCATGATTGCTTGCACACATAGGTAGGTACCGAATTTGAATAGACTTGTGACTGAAGAGCTGATTGTTCAGGCACGGCTGTGACGGCTATTGTCACGATTCAAGCTGGTGTGTAAATCCTCGGCGGCAGTATCGAGCCATGAGACATGAATGACAGCCTTAGCAGCGAACATTCTCCGCAAGTGACAGATCTAGAACACCGCTGACGGCGGGTAGTCGTCGAAAACCGTCAAACTTTGGACACTCCGCGATCAGGGCCCCACGCCGTCCACCCAAGTGCATGTCAGGGCCAGTATGAAACGTCATGAGCCCATCATTAGAGCCGCAAAACTCAACCGTGACCGCGGCATAGCCCCCCTCACGCTCGAGCATGTAGCAGAGAGATAGTTCCATGGGGACATAGTGCGAGGATCGCTTGAGTCTATATAATGGGAGGACGGGCTCCAGTTCGGACGGCCCCCTTTGCTTGCTTACCACACAGACTTGCCTCGTCTCTTGGGTCTCACTCGACAGACTCGCTTTCTCGTCTCGACTCCTCATCGCCACTGCCCACAATGCCGGGCTGGCGACACGCCTTTTCGCTTTCCGCTTCGGCGGTGACGGATGCCACCCCACCGGGCACCGTCGTCCTCATCGGTGTGTTTCTTCTTTTTCCTGCTGCCGTCGTGGCTGCTTCCCCCTTTGCGGCTGCCCTCGTCGCTCGGAACGGTCACCATGGCTGCGATTGTCGGCTGCTGTCCTTCCAGTGGACGGTCGCTGTCGTCGCCACAGATGGCTGCCGTCCCCAGCGCCACCATCCCGCACAGCACCTAACCAGCACCCAAGTCCCCACGTCCTCCTCGCTGACCATCCTTCGCAGACCACAACCACAACACCGCCGCAGGCCGCCGCGAAGACGGCCGCGGCAGCGACGACGAGAGAAGCCGGGTCGTCAAGTGGCCGATCCCCACGTCCGACCCGGCGGACCCTTTAACCTGGGCACCTTGGCGGAAGGCGGCGTGCATGGCCGCCGTCGCCTTCTACGCCTTCGTCGCCAACTACGTCTCGGCGTCGATGGCCCCGGCCCTGCCTGCGTGGAACCGGGCGTCCCCGCGCGACCCCCGCCCCGCCCACGAGCTCATGCAGCTCGTGGCCTTCAACGTACTCGTCCTCGGCCTCGGCAACATCCTCTGGGTGCCCCTGGCCAACGTCTTCGGCCGCCGGCCAGTCCTCGTGCTGTCCACCGTCGTGCTCTCCGCCGCCAGCGCCTGCGGCATGCACTTCGATGGGTTTCTGGCGACGCTGCTGGTGCGGATTTTCCAGGGCCTGGGCAGCTCCGCGTCGGAGACGGTCGTGCCGGCTGTTGTGGGAGATTTGTTTTTTGTCCATGAGCGCGGCGCATGGATGGTACGTGCTGTTCCTTGAACTTGAGGAAAATTTCGATTTGTTTCACATGCTGACGGGTGTTCACAGGCTTTTTACACGGCTTCTTTGGCCAGCGGCTCGGTCATCGGCGGCATCACGGGCGGGTACATCGCCAACGGGCTGGGCTGGACCAAGCAATTCCTGGTCGCGACGGCTCTTTCTGGACTGGCGTCGCTGCTCGTCTCCTTCCTCGTGCCGGAGACGACGTACGACCGCGGCGACCACGTCCTGCCGGTCCAACAGGCCCTCCCGCGCGCGTCCCAGATCCCCGACGGCAGCAGCAGCGGGGGCAACAACCCTCGGCAATCCTCGGCGGCGGCAGCGGACCGCAGGCCTTTGTCTTGGCGCGCGACGCGGCGCATCTCGCTGCCCCCGCGCGTGTCGCTCACGCCGCTGCCGTCGTGGCGGCTGACCATCCCCTCGCGGCTCGACTGGCCGCTGTCGCAGGAGCTCGCCCCGGCCCACGGCATGACGTGGAACGAGGCGAGCTCCGGCGACGAAGCCGTCGTGCCCCCTCCCGTCCCGGGCCCCGTCGCCGCCGCCGCCGGCCTGTTCGCCCCTCCCGCCGGCCATGTCGCCCCGCCCCCCTCCGCCCGCCGCTCCCGCGCCACCGCCCGCTTCTCCGGCGCCATGAGCCCCTCGCTGCGCTACCCGCGCCCGGCCCCCCAGCCCCCGCTCGGCGTGGCGTGCAGCGGCGCCAACCCCGCCCTCCTTCCCTCCGCGGCGAAGGTGGTGCCGCACACCACCATCCCGCTGTCCGCCCTCGCCGCTCGCCGCCGCGCTGCTGCTGCTGCTGCCGACCAGCAAAAGCAGCAAAAGCCCTTCACTTTCCTGCGCTCGCTCCGGTTCGGCGGCTACCGCGGCCGCGTGGCGCACCACTTCGCCAAGCCGTGGACGACGCTGCGGCTGCCGGCCACGTGGGTCATCATGCTGCAGTATGGTGGCTTGGTGGGCGGCGTGGCGGTCATCTCGACGGTCGGCCCGCAGATCCTCAGCGCGCCGCCGTACCGCTGGGGCCCGCACGCGGGGCTGTTGTTTGTGGGCGCGCTAGTGGGGATCTTGTTGGGTGCGCTGGCGACGGGCTTCCTGGTCGACCGCCGGCTGAAGCAGCTCGCGCGGAAGACAGAGGGTGGTTATGCCGAACCCGAGTCGCGGCTGGCGGTTATGGTGCCTGCGCTGTTGGTGGGGACGTTGGGGTTGCTGGTGTTCGGACTGTGCGCGGAGTTCCCCGGGAAGATGCACTGGTTGGGGCTGGAGTTTGCATACGGCATGGTGGCGTTCGCGCTGGCGCAGGTGCCGTCGGTGTGGTTCAACTACCTGATCGACGCGTACGGCAACCTGGCCAGCGACTGTTTTGTGATTATCTGCATTTTGCGCGGGCTGATTCCTTTCGCCTGGACCTTCTTCGTCGCGCAGTGGGTGGCGCGCGACGGGTTCCTGATCCCCTTCGGCGGCTTCACGGCCATCCTGGGTGCCTTCGCGCTGCTGACGGTGCCCATCATCGTCTGGGGCAAGCGCATGAGGATCGCCACGGCTCGCTATGTCGTCAACAATCAGTGACGCGGAACTGTGTCGATGGCACGTGAAGGGCTTTGGGGAGGTTAATCGATAGCAACACTCGTATTCATTTAGCTTGAGAAGAAGGACAGCTAGGCAAAGGATAGATACCCAATGATTTGATCTTTTCTTCACTTCAAACGAAACCAGTGTGCATGTTGATTTGGCGACGAGAAAACATTTGAGCTACAAGTCGGCGTTGCAAGAAAATGAACCATGTATATATTCTTGAATGACAAGCTTTTGACATGTAAATTCATCCCCCTAAAGCCGAGGCTCACCAGCAATGATGTTGCGAAGACGCCAAAATCAGCAGGCTCCAAGAGACGAATGTTGAGCAGGAAGGTAGCATCGCCGTTAAATGAGTTGAGGTTAAACAAGCTCCAGTACGGATGTGGTAAAGCGTGCTTTCTGGTGCTGGAGGTCAATTGCGGGGCGCCGAACTGCCGGTTCTGACCGCCAAAAATTTCGGGGAGACTGCAGCACCTCCATCGCAGTGGGACAATCCGACTACCATCCACCAAGCTCGCCGATTCCGCCGTATCTCTCAGCAATTGGTACAAAACACACATCATGGCTGGCACATCAACCAAGAAACGCCCGCACAGCGACGGCCCCAAGAGCCGGGCGGCGCGGCCCACGAAGAAGCAGAGGCAAAGGCAACTAGCGGCGTACCACAGCAGCTCCGACGAGGCCAGCGACGATGAAGGCGCCGCCGTCCCCGCCAATCTGCTCGACTCGGACGACGAAGATTTTGACAACATCGAGGTGGACGACGGCGCCTCATCGGCCGGCTCAGCCTCCGACTCAGACTCAGATGCTCCATCCGACCGGGAGCCATCAAATCGCAAGAAGCCGGCTTCAAAAGCGCAACAAAACCCCCAAACGCAAAAGCGCCCCCAAACGCTATCCACAGCTCAAGACGCCCCCTCCCCCGACGAAGCCCCCTCCTCAGAAACCGACAACGACGACGAAGATGACACCGACCTCGACGCCAACGACTTCTTCTCCGACGCCGCCAGCGCCACCTCCGCCTCCCACCCGCACACCCACCACTCCAGCAAATCCAAGCGCAACGACCCCGCCGCCTTCGCGACCTCCCTCAGCAAGATGCTCTCCGCCAAGCTGCCCGCCTCGCGCCGCGCCGACCCCATCGTCTCGCGCAGCGCGGCGGCCGCCGCCTCGGCGCGCGCCGCCGTCGACGCCGCGCTCGAGACCAAGGCGCGCCGGCGCCTGCGCGAGCAGAAGCGCCTCGCGCAGGAGAAGGGCCGCGTGCGTGACGTGCTGGTGGCCAGTACCACGCGCACGCTGAATGTGGTCACTGGGGAGATTGAGGAGATGCCGGATGAGGGGGATGGCGGGGCGGCGTCGACGGGGCAGATCCTTGCGGCGGAGAGGAGGTTGAGGAAGGTTGCGCAGCGCGGTGTGGTTAGGTTGTTTAATGCGGTTCGGGTGGCGCAGGTGAAGGCGGCGGAGGCGGCACGGGTGGCGAGGAGGGAGGGGGTGGTGGGGGTGAAGAGGAAGGAGGAGAAGGTTGCTGAGATGAGTCGGAAGGGGTTTTTGGACTTGATTGCCAGCGGTGGCGGTGGGTTGAAGAAGGGGGGTTTGGAGGAGGCGTAGGCTGTGTTTTGTTGGTGTTGGCGAGTGGGTTAGGCTTGGTGATGCGGGCTGCAGAGCTGAGTCTGGTTGTCTATATACGGCGCCTATTTGTGTGTAGGTGCCTGATAGTTGTACATATGCATCTGCCTCCTGCAGAATGCCTTCGCCGAATGGCGCGAAAGATGCGCACACAAAATGGCGGCCGCTCCTCAATTCATCCACGCCTCAAACCTAGCGCAGGCCATGCTTTTGGTGTCTATGCATGCTTTCCCAAAATATCCCGCCCATAACGCACACAACGCCAGGAAAGAAAGATGCTCGCCCCCTTCCGGCCCTCACTTGAAGTCGCTCGACTGCAGATTCCGCGTCATGGCCGGCAGCTTGACGCGCAGGCCGTCCAGCTCAGGCGTCATGACCACCTGGCAGCCCAGACGGCTGGTCTCCTGCAGGCCGAAGGCCAGGTCGAGCATGTCGTTCTCGTCGTCGTCGGGCTCGGGCATCTTGTCGTAGTAGCTCTGGTCGGTGACGATGACGTGGCAGGTTGAGCAGGCACACGAGCCGCCGCACGCGCCCTCCATCTCCAGGTCGTTCGCCTGCGCAATGTCCAGCAGGTTGTCGCCCGCGGACACGGCGAACTTGTGCTCCTCGCCCTCCTTGTCGACGAAGGTTACGTAGAGCCTAGGGGGTGAGCAGGGTGGTCAGCGGGGCATGCTAGAGGGGAAGGAAGTATTCGTACTCCTCGCCGGGTTTTGGCGGTTCGACGTGGCCGTGCGAGACGGCGGCTGATACGGAAAAGGGTCGTTGTTGCAGGGCGGTAGTCCATGGCGAGGAGTTCATTGAGGGGTGGGAAGAGCGTGGGTGTGGGCTCGGGCGACGCGGACCGTCGCCAGCAGAAACGGTGTAGGACCGCACATGCCGCGCAATTGAGCCAGCACCGCACCTAGGGACCAATCTTAGACTCGGCAGAGCCTGCGCCAGCAGTCTGGGTGTCGCCATGCCGTCAAGCAGCGTATGTGTGTAGGCGTGGGCGTGGGGCAGAGACGACGAATGAATGGGAAACAATTGGAGCTAGCGTTGAGCTGCGCAGGCAAACGAGGCCGAGAAGCTCTGAAAAATCGGGAAGCACAAAAAAGCAAACAGTCGGTAACCAACGCTCACTGATACACGCACAATGGCACTGCAGCTCTTCACAGACTCAGCACTGTGCACATGCACGCCTACTTGCTCACGACAAATACTCGCGATGTTGCACGTCCAATGCAGCGGAAGTGGGAGCAATGTTGACTTGCTCGGAGAGGCGAACACAGCTCCGATAACTCCGTACAAATAACGTTAGTCCCGTACTGAGGACCAGAGCACTTGTGGGTGTGCCGTGTATAGGAAATTTCATTGGGGCCGTGTAGCATTCGCCCTCCCTCCTTATGAGCACCCCGTTTGTACGATATGTATTATGACGCACGGGTACATCAGCACTTAGAAAGTTTCTGGGCTTTTGGCTCTTATCGCGCTCGACTCGTCATGCACATGCAACGGGAAAATCATCGCTGAAGCTCTCCACACCAGCTCCAACTCCAACCCCCCAGCTGCCTCATTTGTGCCATGGTCCCGCGCACGCGCACTCGCTCACACTACCAGCACGCGACACCATGGCGAGCCACCACGACCACAACGGGGTCAACCCGCTGCGCCCGTACTACATCCCGCCGACCATAGGCGAGCCACCCGACGCGCTGCCCACTCCCGGCCCGCGCGCCTTCGCCCAGGCCAACTCGACCGGCCGCTACGCGTCCAAAGCCCGCGACATCTTTTCCGACCTCGACTACAAGGACTACATCGCCGAGCCGTCGCCCTCTGTCGTGCAGACCGTCAAGGAGCTGCTGGACGAGCTGCTATGGAAGTACACCTCCGTGTTGATGGCCCAGCCCTTCGAGGTGGCCAAGACCATCATGCAGGTCCGCCTGCAGGATGACCTCGGCGGGTTGGCGGCCGCGGCGGCGGCAGAGGCGGAGGAGGCGAGACAGAGGCAATCGAATGATCAGCAGAGGATAAACATGTACGACGAGGTAGGCAATGCAGTCCCTTCCATCCATCGCGCACGCACTCGTCGAGGCCAACCTGACTGACCGCAATCCCAGGACGCCCAATTCGACTCGGACTCGGACCTCGACGAGTCAGCCTTCTTCACCTCGCACCAGCCCCGAACCCCCTCCCCGACCCTCTCCCGATCAAGAAAGCACCCGCGCCATCCAGACAGCACCCCGTCCACGCCGCGGCCATCTCCCAGGCCAGCAGCAGCCCCCGCCGCCGCGCACCACCTAGCCATCCGCACGCCTGACTCGGTGCTGGAGGTGATCTCGCAGCTGTGGCAGAAGGAGGGCGCGTGGGGCGTGTGGAAGGGCTCCAACGCGACCTTTGTCTATTCGGTGCTGCAGTCGCTGCTCGAGAACTGGTCGCGCAGTCTGCTGAGCGCGCTGTGCAACGTGCCCGATCTGGGGGTGAAGAACGACATGGACCGGCTGGTGGATATTGCCTCACCATACCCGTGGGCGTCGCTGTTTGTTGCGGCCGCGGCGGCCGTGGCGACGGGGCTCATCCTCGCGCCGCTGGACCTCGTCCGCACTCGGTGAGTCTTCCCTACACGACCACCACCCATTCATCCAGCCTACTAACCTGCATATTTTTTTTCCCCAGCCTAATCCTCACCCCGACCACCCCCTCTTCGCCGTCCTCCTCACAAAGACGGACCCTGACCCTCCTCCGCCGCCTGCCCTCCTACCTCTGCCCGCCGTCCCTCCTTCTCCCCACCGTCCTGCACGCCCTCGTGCATCCACTCCTTACCTTATCCGCACCCCTGGTCCTGCGCTCTCACTTCCTGCTCGACCGTGAGCTGGCCCCCACCACCTTCTCCGCCGCGCGCTTTGCCTCGTCCACGCTCGCGCTGCTGCTGAAGCTGCCGCTGGAGACGGTGCTGCGGCGCGGGCAGGTTGCGGTGTTGACTGAGGGGCGGTATGTAGCTGCGCTGGAGGGACGGGGCCACGCTTCGTCGTTAGCGGGTGCGAGTAAGGGGGGTGCTACGTCGGTGGGGAGGAGACCGGGTGCCGCTGCTGCTGCTGCTGGTGGTGGTGGTGGTGGTGGTGCTGAGGAAGGGGAGAGGCAGGTAGAGATGATTGTTCCCGTGGGGCGGTACGATGGCGTGTTTGGGACTATGTACGCAATTGTGCACGAGGAGGGGTCGCATGCCGTGTCCAAGACAGGTGGGAAGGCGGCGGGGAGGAAGGGGAAGAGCGGCGGGGTCGCCGAGACGGTGTACCGCCGCGGGCAGGGGCTCGATGGCCTCTGGAGGGGGTGGAAGGTTAGTTGGTGGGGGCTGGTTGGGCTGTGGGCGGCGGGGGTGTTGGGCGGTGGTGGGGATGGCGAGTTCTGAGCGCACTCTCCTAGCTGTGAGGTTGCTCGTCTGGACTTCTTGTCTTTGACTCCGCCGCTGCACTGCTTGTGTCTGGCCGAACTGGTGGAGGTTGTGTTGGCACGGGGGCGCGCTGCGTGTGGCATAGGTGGAGTGTGGTTCCGGCGTTTTGTTGGGCAGGCGTTGTGGTTGTTTTGCGTGGCTTCGGCTGTGATTCCCCGCTCACGAATTGGTCATGATATCCGGGGCTCAGGTCGCCCAGGGGTGTGTCTAGGCTCAGGCTCGCTGCTCCGTTATAGTAGGTATATGTGTATAGGTGTGCGGAAAGCAAGGTGTGGATGTACGAAAATGCAGCTGGACGGTCAATAGAAAAACATGGTAGATCTGTGACCACACATCGCTCAGGCTCACAGTGACCGGTCCTAAATGTGTAAAAGTGCGTTCCGATAACGTTATACAATGTGTGGAGTTCATCAAATTCATTACATTCGTCCACTCCCCGGGGGCAAGTCCGGCCTAGTCATGGGCTGACCGATGGCAGGGTTTACGCAGCCTTCTCGCTCAGTACGCAAACTCCTGGCCGACCAACTTCTCGCTCAGCTTCCACAGTCTTTCCGCCTCCACCGGGCTGGTGGCCCATGGTTTGACTGTCTCGGTCCACGGGTTGGCAATGTGGGCGTCCTGGAGGTATGCGCCGTTGTGGTCTGGCCCAAGGTCAGAAAGAAAGTTCCTGCAAGACAAAAGCGAAAAATGAACGAAAGCTGCTCACCTTCCAAACTCGGGTGGAAGGCCGCGAATACGTGCGTGGCGATGCCCTGGTCGTCGGTCTTCCACCTGAAGCCTTCCTCGAAGCCCTCCCAGTTTCCCAGCGCCTTGTCCGTCGCCTCTGCACTGCTTGTCAGTCGCGAAGCCCGGAGAACACACAATAGGTGATCAGGTAGCGTACTCATCTCGGCCAAATCGACAGACCAGTCCATGTGTGCGCCAATGTTGGTGGCAATGACACCGGGATGCAAACTGTACGCTCGCAGGCCCTTCGCCCCGAGCTTCTCGGCCAAGGAGAGGGCCATCAGGATGTTGGCTGTCTTGGCCTGCCCGTAGGCATTGTATTTGTTGTAGATTTCCCCTTTCTGCGGTTGACATGCGCCGTCAGTATCTGGACACAGGCCTGACGTAACACCTCCCCCTCATAGGACCGGTTGGTCTCACCTGGAAGTCCAGATCGTCAAATCGGATGTGGCTCATGCGGTGCCCGTCGCTGCTCACGTTGACCACACGCGGCTTGCTCGCAGCCAAGATCTTGTCCATGATCAAGTTGGTGAACAGAAAGGGACCGAGATGGTTCGTGGCAAACTGGGTTTCATAACCGTCCGACGACAGTGCGAAGGGGGTCGCCATAATGCCGGCATTGTTCACAAGGACGTCAATGACTGGCACGTCGTCCCACGCGTTGACCTCGGCAGCGGCCTCGCGGACGGCTTTCAACGAGCCCAGGTCGAGGCGCAGCAGGCGCGTTTTGACGCCGGGGTGGGACTTGGACAGCTCATCGGCGGTCTGCTGGGCCTTTGCGAGGTTGCGGCCGGCGAGGATCAGCAGGCCCGGGTTGGCGGCTGCGATGGCTGTGACAAAGTGGCCGCCGAGGCCGCCGGGCGAGACACCGGTTGTCAGGATGATTTTGCCCTGGATGGTATCGGCAAGTTCCCGGATGAGTTCGGATCCGGTGGTCTGGGCGTTGTACTGGGCAGGCATGGTATTGTTTATGTCTGCAGTGTCTGGAAAATATTCAATGACGAGGCGTGATTAGAGAATTGGTTGAGTGGAAGAAGGCAGCATAGGTTGAGTGCATGTGTCGAGTCTGTCCTGGCGAGTGTCGAGCGAGTGTACATCCCCTTAAATACTGTAGGTAGGTACCCAGACATAGAACGAAGCTCCGATCCATCACGGAGATATGCCGTGGCGCTCGGCCTCATGGTTAAGCCTCGCCCGTTTCCGCCTCGCATTCGGATATGCGCGCATGCCTCAATACCAGTTCTCATGAATGGAGTTCACTGTCGGAGGGTGTGCGCCGGGGTGTTCAGTCAGCATCGGAGTTAAGGCCAAGGACCCGTGGCTGCACGGAATCAGAACGCCGACGCAGGGATGATGATACAACGCTTTACTAATAGACAGTTCCACCAACCACCCGTCAGCGTCCAGAATGTTTGTTGTCTTTCTAATTGTTACGCCCTTGGTAGAAACCGCCCTGCCTTGAGGGGCGATGACAGCGCCCAGCCTTCAGATCGGCAGATGGACGCCAATTGGGTCTACGTCACCCAGGACGCCTCCAGTGGCATCAAGTACTCCCCTCTCCCCCTCCTCCTCCCCGCGCACACCATCTTCCTACTCACTCCCCCTTCCCCCCCCCCCCCCCCCCCACAACACCCACCCCAACACAGTAGTATTCCTCCGCCCAAAACGCCGTGCCACAATTCTCCCCATCCACCCCAAGCACCGCATTCCACGCATGCAGCTGCGCCGGCGAGATGCCGTTCCTGCTCGCAAACCCGTCGCAGGTAACCCCGTCCGCCGCCGCGGCGTACTTTGTCACACGCGGGCGTGATGCCGGTCTGCGTCAGGCCGGGCGCCGTCGACACGCCCACGCCCACGCAGTAGTACTCGTCCGCCCAGAACGACGTGCCGCAGTCTTCGCCGTTCGCGCCGAGGACAGCGTTCCAGGCGTACAGCTGCGCGGGCGTGATGGATTTCTTGTTGGCGAAGGAGGTGCAGGTGTCGCCGGTGGCGGCGGGGGCGAAGGTAGTGCAGGAGGGGGTGATGCCGGTTTGGGTTGGGCCGGGCGCTGTCACGGCTACCGCGCTCCTGGCCGCCGACGTCGACGTCGGGCGGTGCCAGCGGCGGCGGGTCGTACGAGCCGCCCGGGTTGCTGGCGCACACCCACTGGGTTGTCGCTAGGTTCTCGCACGGGCCGATGATGTTGGGGTTCCAGGAGAGGAACATCTTCGTGGTGACGTTGGGGGATGGCGTGGTTGCGGGTTGGGCGAGTGCGTCGCTCGAGTTGGCGTCAGTTTCTAGCACATCTCGTGCAAAAGAAGGACGGAGTCTGATCAAGAACTTACCATGTCGATCCGTCGGCCACTTGGACCAGCTGGCACGGTGGCGGCAGGCAGAGCGGCGCGTCCGAGTAGCAGGCATCTTCTTGTGTTGCCTGCGGCAAGTCGCCCGTCGTTACGTTGTACAGCGTGGACAGGTAGTCGCAGTTGTCCGTCGGGTCCTTGAAGTAGCCGATGCTGAGGTCGATTGTCTGGCACGCGGACGATGTGGTAAACCCCGGAGGCAGTTGAATTCCAACACAGTAGTAGGTATCGGCCTTGGAATGAGTGGTCAGCTTAGTTCATTGAAGACACACCCCATACAAGCCCTGGACAGTCAAGCAAGTTCCGTACCAACCCAGAGGTTCTGGCAGCTGGTTCCGACACCAGCGTTCCACATGTAAAGTCCTGAAGAGTGATGGAGAAGTTCTGAGCAACGTCGAAGCATTTGCTGTCGGACGTGACGAAAGTAAACTTGTTACAGTTGGCTACCAATCCCGGCTGCGTTGGGGTTGGTGTGGCCACTGCCGTAGTCGTCGTCGTTGTCGGGGACGCGCTGGTCGTAGTCGACACGGGGACACCGCTCCCCGAGGCTGACGTGGTCGTCGCGTTGCTTGCGATCGTGGTGACGTCCGGGTGGCCGCCCTAGGCGCGCGTGCTGATGGCGCCGAGCGTGGTGCTGCACACGTCCTGGATGTTTTGCAACTGATCCACGAGATACTCCGAGTAGTCGTGATCCGGCAGATAGTTGGAGCTCAGACACAGGTTGAACAGCTGTAGGAAGCAGTCGCTGCACAGCATCGAGTCCGGGTACAAGTTGCTCAGCCGGGCATTGTCGTCCGTCACGTTGGCCGGGTCCGAGCAGGAACGGATCCGTCGGGTCGACGGCACAGTCCGGGCGCACCACGTCGGAGCCGACCCAGGTCTGGCTCTCCAGCATGCACCAGCCGTCAGAGTCCGTCTGAGCAGGGGCTGCTGGTGTGCAGGCACGCAACGTCCAGCCCCTCGCTGAACCTCTCGGCCACGGATGCGGAGGGCACCGCCTTCCCCTGAACCACGATGTCGTCGTTGACACACGCTCCGAGCACATCTGAGACCCAGGTGGCGGCCGATGCGGTGCTGCCCGTTGGTGTCAGCCAGGAGTCAAACCAAGACGCCAAGCTTAGCAGATATCAGGCTTACCATTGTGACGTGTCACAGCGTCGTGAGGTTGTCCGTCTCCCACTAGTGGTCGTCGACCGTCACCGTCCACGAGAAGAGGCTGTCGTCGCAGGCGACTGTCTCGTTCAGCGCGCTGAGGCAGTCGCTGCTGATGCCCAGAGCCTTGGCCAGTGCATCTGCGTTGATTGTTGGGTAGAGACTGAAGGCGTGTGCGAGCGGCGTCGATGCGAGCGCCGCCGCGGCCAGGCCAAGCGTGAACAACTTTGCCACGGCCATGGTCAGGACTTGAGACGGGATTCACAGTGGTCCCGGTCTCGCTGTGCACATCACTGCCCCTGGGGATAAGTACGCGGGCAATCGGGCTGGTGCGAGAAATGTGTCGAGCGACGACAATGCTCGGGTGATGAGACTGAGCCATCGTCTTTGAGCCATCGTCTTCCCGTCTTCTCTCCTTCCTCGTCAGGCCCTCGGACTCGGGAAGCGCAGGGTGCATCCGAGGATGCGAGCCGGGAGGCTCTCCGATACGCTGCTATACGCTGGTGAAGTTCCTTTCCATGCAGTCTAGATTCTCTCTTTTCGGACTTTTCACCGTCTAATCAAGCATTAACAAGCTTTCCCATGGTGCGAGCTTATATTGGCCAGCAGTCATCCCGCACGGTGGGCATGTGGTATGGCTCATCCCGGACCAAGGGCACGTTATACCGAGACGTGGTGCCATCTAAAGCAGGTACCACGCAGCTGCGTAGCTTTCTAACTCGTTGATTTTTGTAAGCCGAATACAGCCACAGCTCCACAGCGCTTATCTCAGGTGCGAGCAATATTGCAACTTTGCCGGCTACACAATACCTTGGTACTCAGGGGTACATGGTAGGGTCTTGCTTTTCCATTGTCAGCCACCACCGCACTTACCCTTCATGAAAAGATACATATCAAGTTACCTTCTGTCCATTTGACTTTGTTTGTGTGTCCTGTGAGATATGCCCCGTATTGATCGGAGCTCTCAAAACGGAGACCGGTCCCGCTAAGGAAACTCGTCAGGACTGTGGCTTATTTGGCTGGCCAGGCCATGCAAAACATGGCACTGAAGCCAGTGGCGGCGACATACAGACACGCAGCTGATTGCCTACATGCGGGCTAGGGCGGTCAGAGGTAATTGCTTTGCTTACATGTACGCCAGGCTTTCCGGTTTCCTTGCCTCCTCGCCTTATCCCTCCACGGCCAAATTCACCGCCACGCCGTCCTGCCAGCGCAACCCAACTCAACGCTTGCATCCCTTCGCGGCCTTATCCCCGACCTTCTTCTCCCCCCTGGCTCGCTTACAACCCTCGGCTTCTTGGCGAATGGCGCGTTGACGCCGATGGTGCCACAAGAAGTCGTACTCTTTGCCCGGCCACGCCACCTTCTCAGCTTCCTCTCCACCAAACGTCCAAGGCGCCAACACTTTCATGCGCGTCCCCGGGCCCCACAGAGCAAATTCGTCGTCGTAGCGGATCTGGTTCAGGCCGCGATATACCAGCATGGGCATCGCGACCAGCTGCACAGGGGGCAGTGTCCCGTCGGGGCGCTCCTCCGGGACGGGGATGCCGCCGCCCTGATCCATCCAGTTCTTGTCAAAGGGAAAGCCATGGATGTCTGCCGTGCCCAGAGGGGAGAATCTGAACGTGAAGTCCCCGACCATCGCGCCGACGAAGCGCTGCACCTCCAAGGCGGACCACAACACATCGTCGGTGTAGCGTGTATTGTCGTGCTCCTCGTACTTGCTGAGTCCACCCCACTGCACGTCTCTCTCGCAATCCACAAGCTCGCCATTGCCGTCGGCCACGATCTGGCGGAGGGAGCTGTTGAAGTGACACACCAGTTCGCCGCGGCTTGCCATGAGCACCGGTCCCCTCCCCAAGTTCGACCTCTCCAGGGTCCGGTGAAGCAGGCACTCAGTAAATCTCCTCCAAGCGTGGAACAACACGCGGTGAGTGTTGTCGTGATTCTCGCGGAGCACTGATCATCATGATGTCGACGCAAAACGTTCAGCAAAGTAAGAAGCAGGCACGTAGCGGCAGGGCAGGAGCAAGACATACCCTCGAACTCATGACGAAGGTTCCGCGCGTGTTCCCAGGCTGGAGTGGTGCACGCAGGCCGGGAATCGTCGCCCGGGTTGCCGCGCCAATACGAGATGATGTTGTCATCGAGATAATGCCAGATCCAGGCTTCCACGATAGCCTCGCGATGGGCAACGAAGTCCGATTCCCAAAGCTGCTCCGCGACGGGAGACCAGCTCTGGAGCTTCTCCCGGGCGCCGGCGCCGAGTTGTTGCCACGACAGAAGTCCCGATCGGTAAAGCGACTCGGCCAGGAGGCGGACGTGGCTTGCCAGCGGGGTGACCATCTCGTCCATCAGATCGAGAGTTGGCTGATTCTGCAAAGGATCAACGATGATGTGCGCGACGCGCACCCAATCTGGACCTCTCTGGCAGGCCGGGCAATCTGGCAAGGGCTTGGGCGGCTCGTATGGTGGCGGCGATGGTGGCTCTCCGCTGGTGACCCCAGTGGGGGGCGAGGCGGAAGGCTCCTCGGTCGACCCAGTGGGAGGTGTCTCGGTGGACGACTGAGCGGGAGTCTCCTCAATGGGCCGGGTAGGCGGCGCCTTGTCATTGTTTCTAGGCATGATGGTTGCTGGAAGGGCGCGATGGCTAAGCGCAGTGGTAGTGGGGGAGAGGAACAACGACACAAGGTTCGGAAAAGTTGATGGACTATTAATTGAAGAGGGAGCAAAGACGGACGGGAAACAGGCGACTGGGGACCCAGAAGGGACAAAGCGAAGAAGGACCACAGTGGCAAATTCAGTCCTGGATACGGTACCTACCTAGGTACTATGTAGGGAGGGAAACGAGCGCCACTGCCTTTTACCGCAGTTTGCCTGGTCTTTCTTTGTCCGCGTTTGTAAAGAATGCAGATCTCCAACCGGATCAGGTTTTTCTAGCAGGAGTCAGGATGGGAAGGCTTGCGAGCAAACAACGTGATAAGTTAACATTACTGCTTCACCGCAAACCTACTGCTTCAAGAACCACCGGCCCCGATCCGATTCCTCGCCCCGAACCCCCCTGGCGCCTGTTACGGCTCAATACCACACCACGACGACTCTACCTGCCTAAGCAAACGAAAAGTGACAGGCATACGGCATCTGACCGGTACATGTAGGGTAAGGGATCAGCTGAAGTGCGGCATTCAGAGTAAAAGTGAGCACGGTAGGGAGGACCGACGACGGTGGAGACGGCTACTTCGCAGAATGAGCCTCTTTGCTATCGCACTTCGAGTAATATTATTGACTCATTGGAACACTATGGGGTCTGCTTGTTCCACCTTGCCGTCTCCCCCACCGCCCACCCCCTTCTTTGTTTTCGTCTCGCGGTTTGCCTTACCTCTCACTCACTTCTCCTTGTCCTCTCACTCGTGGGACGGGCGGGTGGAAAGCGTGGAGAGCGTAGACATATGATCGCCAGGGCAGACAGACGAACACAGTACTGGAATCATCAGGCCGGACACTGATCCGTGCTGTTAAAGTAATCGGGAGCCGGGAAGCGGTGGGCAAAAAGATGATGTTTTGCTTGTCCGGACCGCCATACAGGTGGAGCCGGTTCCAAACCCAAGAGGCTGCATACACGTAATTGTGCAGGGTGTCCAAGCAACAGACACAGGTGCGTCCCCCCGTCTGGGCCCTCGGTTCCTCCCTCCGTCTGTCAGTCCAACACTGGGCGTGCCATAAAAAAGAACACAACCTCGATGCGCTGCTCGTACTGGGCCCCGGGTCACACCACATGAGCTGCCCCCAAACGATCTCTGCTCCGGAAATTCTTAGCATCGATCTCTACTGCCTTGTCTTACAGGGGTAGAACGACCACTTGGTATCTGGGCGGCGCGATGGCGTTTCCCTACACTCTCTACATTGGCATTGACTTTGGCGTAACGTGAGTCCTAATCAACCTGGATACCTGATGCCCTGTCCGAAATGTTGCGCCCTCATGGGGGATGAGATGAGCGCTTACCACAGTGACGCCAACCAACAACAGGACCACCAAGACCGCATGTGCCTTGGTCAGCAACTCCCAGGCCTCCGGTGCATACGTCGAATCAGTCGAGATCCGGATGCAGAATGGCCAGAGAATTCTGGAACCGTCCGAGCTGGGCGCAACGGACCGCATCGGCAGCTGGGGCAGCGGCATCGCGCCCGGCGAGGCCCGACTCAGCCTGCTCAAGCTCACCCTCCCGCGCGAAAACATCCTCTACCGCCTGGCCAATCCCGAACACCCCGACAGGCTCGATACCGTCCGGGAAGAACTCGACAGGATACGATCGGCCGGCAGGGCCGAGACGGCCGTGTCCGATTACCTCAAGCGGCTGTGGGCGGACACCCAAGTGTTCGTGCGGAACCTGCTCGCCCTTAACGGCGTCGATCCCGCCAACATGGAGGTACATTTTGTCTTTGGCATCCCCGCGAGTTGGCGCGACGACTGGGGCGACGACAGCCTGCAGCCCATGCGGGCATCTGTCCGCAACTCCGACATCTGCCGCGTGGACAGGGCCTGAGGCACGCCGCGGATTGCCTCCCTGGACTTTGTCCCTGAGCCAGAGGCAGCTGCAATTGCCGTGCTCCCACACTCGGCCTTTCAGGTACAGCACTCTTCCAACCCCGTAATGCATCGCGCAAGGACGCTCACGCTTGTTCAAACTGCAGCTTGATGACATCTTCTTGATCGTCGATTGCGGCGGCGGAACCGTGGTAGGTACCTCCCTATTTCAGATCCCACCGCTGAAGTGGGTTGGCTGATGCAGCAATACATTGGTTCTCGCAGGATCTCGGCTCGTACCAGGTCAAGAAGGTCTTTCCGTTAGAGCTCGAACACCATGTGCCCGGAAATGGTGGCCTGCTGGGTGACATGTTCATGAAGAGCGCCTTTAACGCCATGGCCAAGGAAAGGCTGAGCTGCTACAAGAGATGCAAGAACATTCGGCTGATAGAAGAGGACGCCTGGCAACACACACTGGAGGGCGCGTGGAGGAATACTAGCCGATCATCTGGCGACATAATGGATAGCCCAAACTGGTTCCTCCGGCTGCCCATCCGCCGCAGGAACGGAGCTCAGTTACCGGACCTGATGATTCCTGGGTAAGTTGAGCCTGTGGACTTTTCTCGTGCTCCATATGGAACAGGAATGGATAGATAACATGCCAAGCAGGCCCGACGTCGTCCAGGAGTTCAGATCTATTACCGACGGCATCCGGGCCCTCATCCAACAACAGGAGGAGGCAGTCTTCAAGAGGTCTCACAAGGCCATCTTCGTGGGTCTCACCCCGCGCACCCCGCTCGAGGCATGCCAAATCGTCGTTCAGCTGCTCATGTGAAGCTCCATATGCAGGCAATCATCGTGGTCGGCGGGTTTGGCCGGAGCCAATTCTTGCAGACCGAACTGAGACTCAACTATGCCAATGTCCACTTCCCGACCCATGGGTAAGTGCTTCCCCGGAGACAAGGACATGCCGTGCTTTGGGAAAGGCAAGGGCCTGCGGGATTACCAACTGATGTCCCGTCGTCTAGCCAAATTGCCGTCCGAGACGGCCTCGCCATCGCCGGCATCCAGCGGCACCAGGGCATCAACGCTACGGCGGCCGTGAGAATTCCCAGCGGAAACACATCCGTCGTGATCCCTGTGAGAATCTTGACCCAGGCATCGCAACAGAGCTTCGAATACTGGAGTGGCTCGGCCCAAGAAACCAAATCACCTGGTTCGTGACCAAGGTATGTCGATACTAATTGAACCTGCGCCCAGTCCCCCAAACCGCTATCAAGTTTCGTCCATGCGCTTTTCTCGAAAACCGTTTCCCACGGCCACAGAAAACGCTAACTGCCACCCAGGGCGACGACATCCCAGTCGGCCAGCCGCGCCTGCTCCTGCTGGACATCGCCGTGTTCCAGGAGAGGATGGGACCGGGCTTCGCATCCTTCACCATCTACCGTGTCCCGCACCCTATGCGTGGGGTCTTTGACCTGGGGCAGCTGGACAATGTTCACGCCTTCTGCGAGATCAGGTGCTCTGACCCTGGCGTCCTCGTCACGGGGCTGCAGTTGCAGCTGGGCATGCAGGTCACTGGTCCTGCCGTCCAGTTCACCCTTTTCGTCAACGGCCAGCCTGTCGACGGCGGAACATTTAGTGAGAAATTTGCCGTGTTGTATGTCTAATTTGGAGGGCCAGGGAGGGCGGGGGAGGGGGGGGGGCTCAGTTTGTTCTTAGACAAAGTCCTTACCTAGCCGCGCGGGCGGAAAGATGCAACCAGCACCCAAGGACATTGCAAACCATGACCGGTCCTATGTATTTTGTTGGTCTCATAACCGTTGTGTCCTTCCGGCTCCCTCAGCTCCACGGCTGCCGCTGGGTAGGTACGTGCTCCCCGCTAGGCTTCTGAATGTAAGACGGTACGAAGGGAACTGTGGACACGGAACCTCTGGGTCGGGCCTGGCATGCCCAGAGGTCGGCTTTGTCACTGCCACTGCTCATGGGCTGGGTTGCTCGACTGACCCCCCCCCCCCACCGGACGAAGTCACCGTTCCGGGCAGATCGCCAGCCTTGTGCACCAACGTGGCCATAGGTATCCCGTTCCTCCCCACCAGACCGCTTGCCTCGCTCCGGGAGAGGGTTGTCAAGCTGGTGGTCAGCTTCGCGGGGCCCGTGACCTCGAGCACCTTCGTGGGCTTCGCTGCGCCGCCGATGGTGAGCGTCACGTTGACGGTCGCGACGTCGGACGGCGGGAGTAGTTCAACACGCACACCGCCTGGCCGGCGGAGGGGTGGTACACTGATGTCGGGAGCGCGCGGTAGCAGAAGCCTGGGTTCTGAGCCGTGTACCCGCTGTGAGTTGTGGACGTCGTGGTAGTCCATGGTCCTGATTCCATGTTTTTTGGTGGGGTGCGTACGTACCTAGGACAGCACAGCACCGCCGTCTCACCAGTTCCAGTATTTGTCCGAGTGCGGTTATACCATCCAAAAAGGACGGCTCTGGCGGCGCGGCTGTGGTGGCATTCGCCGTGGGGAACACGAACACGCTGCTCGAGGTGCCCGGCCCGCCGTCGGTGTTTCTGCCCGTCACACCAACGGTGGGTGGTCCAGTCGGCCGGGCAGAGTGGTACGGCAGAAAGCCCTGGGAGGCGTGGCCCTGGTTGCTGGAGAAGAACGCGTCGATCTGGGGACCCGGCAGGCACGCAATGGCCCACGGTGCGGAACAGAGGACTGCAGTCTGTCTGCCACACGAACTTGTCGGGCGCGCCAGACTGGGCTAGCCCCACCGAGCTCGTGCCGGTGACGCAGGATGCTGGCGCCGTGAAGGTGGTTGTCAAAGGGCCGACGTGGGTGATTTGGAAGTTCGCGTAGGCCGTTGCGGTCGGCATGTTGGTGGGTTTAGCAATATGCAGTTTTGTCTTAGGCTCCGAATTTTGAAAGAGTTCTGGTTATACTTCAATTACGGGACATAAGCTCTTACGTAGGTAATTAGATAACCGGGTCTGAATTATCAGAAGACGACACTGAACAGTGAGCTCGCGGTTCCGACGGGTTCTTATGCCCACTGGCACGTTCACCGAGCCCAACAGTTGTTTGATCCCTCCATGCAACCCCAAAAATCGACAGCAATCGGTTTAGATCCCTCCCTGGCTGAGGTTTGTCCCCCGCAGTTCAACTTCGGCTGCGGGTCGTTGAGGCTCAAGTGAGTGAGTGAGTGCTGTGCATCAACACGGTGCAACTTCGCTCCGCGCTGACTGCAAATATAAGGTAAAAAGAACCACCTAAGAATCGGTCGGTGAGCTGCCACTCACATGCAAATGCCAATGATCTTGATGCTTCATCGTGACCAGATATTGAACTGAGCGCTTGCTTCCGTCATTGTCCAGATAAGCCGACAAGCGGAGACCAGGACACCGACTACATGCAAAGGATTTTATTAGGATACACTAGTATTGTACGGTATGGCATTTGAGCTAAACCTTGCCTGCTGATCGCGCCCCCCATTAGGACAGGAGGCACGGTTCTTGTTGAAATGGAGAACTGGCATCAGATTAAGGCAGTAAAGAAGGCGTGATTAGAGCTGGGCAGACGATACATGTAGACGGCGCCTCCATCATCAGATTGCCAGTGGCATCATGAGAGCAACCCCTGTAGGGTAGCCAACGCAGTGGCAACCACCGCAACGGGCCAAGCACCCAAGATTCCACCGGCCGCAGGCCTCAACGAGCTAGCCGGGTTACTCGACGATGGCCCAGCCGCAGTCGACTTCGTCCCCGTCGGTGCGCTCCCTGATGGGCTCGTCCCCGTCCCCGTCGGCCCCGCGTTCGACGTGGTCTCCGGCGCCGTCTCATTCACGTCGGAGGCCTTGTGCACGAGCATCATCATGTCGAAGCGGTTCTCGCCGACGTACTTGGTCGCGTTGTTGGCGGGGATGGTCTTGGTGCTGAGCACGACCGGCGAGGTCCCCGTCACGCCCACGGCCGTGGCTGTCGCGGCCACGCCGTCGCTCGTGAGCGTCACGTTGATGTACCCAATGTCGACGGGCGGATAGTACCACGCGCACAGCGAGGCGCCGGCGGTTGGTTGGTACACGGAGCTGGGCAGGACCGAGTAGCAGTAACCGTCCTCGGTTTTGGCCGTGTAGCCGCTGTTCAATCACTTAGATCATGCTTATATGAAATCAAACCATCCAACGGTGGCTCCAGACACTCGGAACTGCACTGAAGAAGATCATCAGCGTACCTGGGGCAGCATGCGACAACCGTCTCGCCGGCTGCAAGTATCTGTTCGTACAGAACCCCTGCCGCGATGTCATAGTACAACTTCGGACGGTTGGTCAAGTCGAAAACGCCCGAGACACTCCTCAGGTGGCCATCCGTATTCTTGGCCGCAATGCCAGCTGTGGTCCAGGCGGACGGGCAAGCGACACCGGGCGAGTAATAGACAAGTAGCTGGGCAGGGGGATTGGTGAGAATGGTGCTGGCGGCGTCGGATTGGGTGCCCAGCGGGCTGCACGGGTCTATGCTGTACCCGAATGTTGCGTCGCAGCGGGTGTGCCAGTCCGTCTGGTCGGGGTCAATAACGATAACCCGATCCGTGCCGGTGTAGCACGAGGCCGGCGCGGTAAAGGTCGTCGTCACTGGCCCTAGGTTGGTGACAAGGTAGTCGGCGAACGTCGTAATTGTGGGCATTTTTCCCGCCCCGTTCAGTTATCCTTGGCTCAATATGGGAGACGCGGCGTCCGGTGTGAAGGATGGCGAGGAACGACATCCACGAGAGCGCTCAGCTCAGGCCTCAGGTCCCTTTTTGGTCAGTCTGGGGAATTGCAACATCGTCGCGTGTGAGGCAGCCAAGCAAGGTGGATGTAACATTGAACCAACAGGACGGACGGCGGGGGGGGGGGGGGGCGGGGGCCCCGCGGGGCCGCGCGGCGG